>CAUZLF010000499.1:0-149776 GCA_963580285.1 Lucinisca nassula | reverse complement strand
TTAGAACATTGTGCTCAGTTATTGTTGAAAATATTTAGAAAGAAAAATCACCACATGAACTAGTTATGTCTCCCCCGAAAATTTTTTTTTCGGAGAGACATATTGTTTTTCCCCCGGGCGTCTGTCTGTCCATCTGTCCGTCTGTCACACATTCGTGTCCGCTCTGTAACTTGAAAACCGTTAGAGCTATCTTCACGAAACTTCAAATAAATATTAATCAGCATTAGACGACGTGCAGTGCGCAAGAACCATAACTCTCGCATTTATACTTTTTGAATTATCTCCCTTGGAAGTTTGTTGGTATGTATATATGTATGGGCAAATCGTGTCCGGTCAATAACTTTCTTATTTTTTTTTGATGGATTTTAAAATTACTCAACAGAAATATTAACAACCATAAGACGATGTGTGGTGCGCATGAGGCAGGTCGGTACCTCAAAGGTCAAGGTCATACTTAGAGGTCAAAGGTCAAAAAAGGGGCCTTTTTTCGTATTTGGTCAATAACTTTCTTATTTTGAGATAGATTTTAAAATTACTTGGCATAATTATTAACAACCATAAGACGATGTGTGGTGCGCATGAGGCAGGTCGGTTCCTCAAAGGTCAAGGTCATACTTAGAGGTCAAAAAAGGGGCCTTTTTTTCGTATTTGGTCAATAACTTTCTAATTTTGAGATGGATTTTAAAATTACTTGGCATAATTATTAACAATCATGAGACGATGTGTGGTGCAAATGAGGCAGGTCGGTACCTCAAAGGTCAAGGTCATACTTAGAGGTCAAAGGTCAAAAAGGGGGCCTTTTTTTCGTATTTGGTCAATAACTTTCTTATTTTGAGATGGATTTTGAAATCACATGGCAGAAATGTGAACCAATATAAGGCGATGTGTTGCGCCCATGACCCAGGTTGGTACCTCAAAGGTCAAGGTCATACTTAGAGGTCAAAGGTTAAAAAAGGGGCCTTTTTTCCGGTTTTGTCAATAACTTGCCTCTTTTTAAATTGAATTTGAAGTTACTTGGCAAACATGTTAACTATTATGGGACGATGTGTTGCATGCATGATTCAGTTTGGTACCTAAAATGTCAAGGTCATACATAGAGGTCAAAGGTAAAAAGGGCCTTTTTTCATGTTTGGTCAATAACTTTCTTATTATACCCCCGGCATACGGAGTATGCCATGGGGGTATATAGTTTTCGTCTTTTCTGTGTGTGTGTGTGTGTGTAAACTTTTTTTTGTGTCAAAGATTTCTCAGGAACTACTATACCTAGAAACTTGAAATTTGGTACAAACAACATGCATAACTAGTTGTATTGTGGGAAAGAAAATTGGGGCTGTGGGGCCAGGTTCTTTAGAGTTATTCCCCTTTGTTATATTTGCTACTGAGATGTGCATTTTGTGACTTACCTTAAATTTTGTGTCAAAGATTTCTCAAGATCTACTGTACCTAGAAACTTGAAATTTGGTACAAGCAACATGCATAACTAGTTGTATTGTGGGAAAGAAAATTGGGGCTGTGGGGCCAGGTTCTTTAGAGTTATTCCCCTTTGTTATATTTGCTACTGAGATGTGTATTTTGTGAGTTACCTTAAATTTTGTGTCAAAGATTTCTCAGGAACTACTGTACCTAGAAACTTGAAATTTGGTACAAACAACATGCATAACTAGTTGTATTGTGGGAAAGAAAATTGGGGCTGTGGGGCCAGGTTCTTTAGAGTTATTCCCCTTTGTTATATTTTTTTTATAAAATTTTGTCAGCAAGATATCTCAAAAACTATTGGAGCTAGAGCCTTGAAAATTGGTGAATAGATTGGTGGTGATGAGTAGATGAACTGATTAACTTTTGACAAAATTCCGAAAAATACTGTGAGTTATGGCCCTTTGTCATTTTGGTAATTTGTGCCATTGTACTGTATGGTAAAAGTGATGCATAGCATAACTTTAGAACCGTGTATGCTAGGGTTTTGAAATTTCATATATGGATTCCTCATGGAAAATTAGCCGACACGTATTTTTTTTCTCGTTTTTAGATGGATTTTGAAATTGCTAGGCAGAAATGTTAACCACCATGAGATGATGTGTTGCACGCATGACCCAGTTTAATACCTGAAAGGTCAAGGTCATACATAGAGGTTAAAGGTAAAAAAGGGCCTTTTTTGTGTTCTGTCAATAACATTCTTATTATGCCCCCAACTTTGAAAAAGTTGGAGGGGCATATTGGTTCTGGTTCGTTTGTCTGTTCGTCTGTCCATTACGCTTTTGATGCATAGCATAACTAAAGAACTGTGTATGCTAGGGTTTTGAAATTTCATATATGGATTCCTCATTTTTTTTCTCGTCCAGATTATGCCCCCTTCAAGAGTTATTGCCCTTTGAATTTTTTTTTTTAATAAAATCTTGTCAGCAAGATATCTCAAAAACTATTGGAGCTAGAGCCTTGAAAGTTGGTGAATATATTGATGGTGATGAGTAGATGAACTGATTAACTTTTGACAAAATTCCAAAAAATACTTTGTGAGTTATGGCCCTTTGTCATTTTGGTAATTTGTGCCCATTGTAATGTATGCTAAAAGTGATGCATAGCATAACTTTAGAACCGTGTATGCTAGGGTTTTGAAATTTCATATATGTATTCCTCATGGAAAATTAGCTGACGCGTATTTTTTTTCTCGTCCGGAATATGCCCCTTTCAAGAGTTATTGCCCTTTGAAATTTTTTTAATAAAATCTTGTCAGCAAGATATCTCAAAAACTATTGGAGCTAAAGCCTTGAAAGTTGTTGAATAGATTGTTGGTGATGAGTAGATGAACTGATAAACTTATTACAAAATTATGAAAAATACTTTGTGAGTTATGGCCCTTTGTCATTTTGGATCTATCTTTTAGAAAAAGCTAATTTTGAAGGAATTTGAAGGCAGATAAAAGTGTTGTATTACGTAGAAATTAAATAATAATTATGATATGATTATTTTGGTTCAGTAGGAACTTCAAAATTAGTTTTTATTCTCACATCAAATTTACAACTGTTTTATAACATGACTGAAAATTGGAAACGACATATCAGCCATTGATGATCATTTTGAAATTTTAACAGAGAAAATGCCCTTTTTACTTCTCTTACATAAAAAATGAAGTTTGAAAAGAAGACTATATTCGGAAGCATGGACACCGCTTATTCTAACATCATTGGCAACCATTTAACTGTAGAAAGATTACAATTAGAAATATTTAGGCAATTAGAAAAATGACTGACCTTTATAGCACTCAATTTTGTTTGTTTTTTTGTTTTATTTGAGGTTTAACGTCCCCTCAACACAGTACAGGTCATTTTGGAGACGTTGCTTCCAATTTTGTGGGATTTTTATTCAACATTGAGATGAAATGACATGTCAAATAGAAGTGAAAGCAATGATCAGGAATCGATACAATCAAGCCACAGCTCCCATGATAGACACCAAAGGGAAAGAAGCACAAACATGAAACAACAGACCTAATGGAAACACCAATAGCGGGAAGCCAAAAGGACAGTTACTTTCCCACAAAATGGCCAATAGGCTATCCAAAAATAAAATAAGCCTTGTCGCCCAAAAGTTTAAGTGTTTATAAACATGGACGCTCTAAGCCAGTACTCGTGTGCGGTCGGTTTCAGCTCTGCTTGGAGGCATCTGCATCTATTTCTTCAAGTCCCGACAGGCGGGGCTATATAGCACTCAATTAGACAAGCGGTTGCCTTTTAGCACAGTTAAGATACAAACACATTCAGCATGATTCCATTTGGCACCAGCTAACAAGAAAATAAATAAAATCCATCTGCAATTATGTGCAAGAGTTTGCTTTTTTTTGTGTGTGTTTTTCTTTGTTTTGTTTTTTGGCGACGGGGCGTCGTTTTTATTGGTAATAAGCACATATTTTGTCTCATTTTCTATCCAGGAGGGATTTTGTCCTCACTCCCCAGGGACAACTCTGCCCCATATGAAAACACACTGCGGGTATCCATCAGAATATCATCCTATCGAAGCTGTTCTAATGGTCACCAACAATGCATGTTCCCATGCGAACCTTCAGGAAACCATATCAAAACCATCACATGGGTTTTCCCTTATCTCTGTTCTCCCAAAAGCAACAATGGCAACATTTAACCGTTAACTTTTATGAGACAACTGTTTTTGTAATCAGGTGAATACAAAAAGGTATTGTGGCCATTTTAGAATAAAGCAAGACAGCGGGTCATCACGCGTTACCATGAGGTTCTGCATACAACTGACACACGTTTAATGAAACGACCGAGAGCGTAGGTTGTTAACATAAAACAAGACAATTGAATATCATGATTACAAACATGTCAAGAAAGGATGAAGATTTGTCACTTCATTATCTGATGAAAAATGGTCACAAACTCAACAGGACAATTTTTTGTTCCATTTTTGTCGCGCCTGCTATTAGCATGGCACGATATAGGCGCCCGGTTTTCCGCCCGTTCGTCCGTCCGTTTGTCAAGGCGTCAACATTTGCGACCACCCTAGCGTTCACCCTGAGGTTCAAGTTTATTTCTCAAGAACTATAAGAGCTTCATTAATGATAGTTGGTACAAACTTGTATCTGGGCATGACAACTTACATGCAAGCATCCATATTTGACCTTGACCTACATTTCATGGTTCACTGACTTTGTAAAATATTGCGACCACCCTAGCGTTCACCCTGAGGTTCAAGTTTATTTCTCAAGAACTATAAGAGCTTTATTAATGATAGTTGGTACAAACTTGTATCTGGGGATGACAACTTACATGCAAGCATCCATATTTGACCTTGACCTACATTTCATTGTTCACTGACTTTGTAAAATATTGCTACCACCCTAGCGTTCACCCTGAGGTTCAAGTTTATTTTTCAAGAACTATAAGAGCTTCATTAATGATAGTTGTACAAACTTGTATCTGGGGATGACAACTTATATGCAAGCATCCATATTTGACCTTGACCTACATTTCATGGTTCACTGACTTTGTAAAACATTGCGACCACCCTAGCGTTCACCCTGAGGTTCAAGTTTATTTCTCAAGAACTATAAGAGCTTCATTAATGATAGTTGGTACAAATTTGTATCTGGGTATGGTAACTTAAATGCAAGCATCCATATTTGATCTTGACCTATATTTCATGGTTCACTGACTTTGTAAAATATGGTCAAGATTATTTCTCAAGAACTATAAGAGCTTAATTAATGACACTTGGTACAAACTTGTATCTGTGTATGGTAACTTAAATGCAAGCATCCATATTTGACCTTGACCTACATTTCATGGTTCACCGACATTGTAAAATATTGCGACCACCCTAGCGTTCACCCTAATGGTTAAGTTCATTTCTCAAGAATTATTAGAGCTTAATGATACTTAGTACAAGCTTGCATTTAGGAATGGAACTTTTTGTGCAAGCATCTATGTTTGACCTTGACCTTCATATCATGGTTGAGTGACTTTGCGCCCCCACAGGCGCGACATAGCCTTCAGCGGAATTCTTGTTATATGGGTGGTTACAAGTGAAATTTCTGACCAGACAAAATGGTCACAAACAAATGTGATTGTTCTCTAAGCCTATCCAGGAACCGCGGTGCGAGGCGGACCAGCCATGCTTATAAACCCTATTGGTTTCATTGGGCGACATGGCTTGAGATGTCATTTCATCTCGGTGTCGGGTAAAAGTCCACAAAATTGGAAGCAGCGTCTCCAAAATGACCTATACTGTGTTGACGGGGACGTTAAACCTCAAATCAAACAAACAAAATTTAGCATAATTTGGAGGGTCACCATTGCAGAAAGGAATTCGGTGACATTGAATGACCTAAAATTCAAGGTCACCATGAAACTACCTTACTTATTCTGCCTTTCTGACACAAAAAGTATTTTAACCCACATAATTATGACACTTCCAGTTTAATGTTTTTAAGTAGTTATGTTGCTTATAATCAAACATGCCCTATATATTTCTAAAAGAATCTGCTGCCGAGTGTTGGCACCCGCATGCGGTGCTCTTGTTTGGTTCGACATAACCCATATTTAAACTTGAGCAAGATTTCATACAAACAAACATTCTTCTCAACATTCTGGTACAGTTTTGTGAAGATTGCAGCAAAACTGATCTCTAGACAGTAAACTGTAGTAATTAGGGCCCCGCACTGAAAGTGTGGGTGCCCTATAGTAATCACTCTGTCCGTCCGTCTGTCTGTCTGTCTGTCCGTCCGTCTGTCCGTCTGTCCGTCCACAAATTTTTTTATCCTCCATAACTTTTTATTATTCCTGGATGGATTTAAATATTACTTGGCATCATTCTGTCCATCCGTCTGTCTGTCTGTCTGTCTGTCCGTCTGTCCGTCCACAAATTTTTTTATCCTCCATAACTTTCTTATTCCTGGATGGATTTAAATATTACTAGGCAGAAATGTTAACCATAATGTGATGGAGTGTTGCGCGCAAGACTCAGGTCCGTACCTCAAAGGTCAAGGTCATACTTAGAGGTTAAAGGTCAAAAAAGGGTCTTTCCTGTGTCCAATTAATAACTTTGTTATTATTCCTGGATGGATTTAAATATTACTTGGCAGAAATGTTAACCATAATGTGACGAAGTGTCACACGCAAGACCCACAGCCGTACCTCAAAGGTCAAGGTCATACTTAGAGATAAAAGGTCAAAAAAGCGTCTTTTTTATTGTGTCCAATCTATAACTTTCTTATACCTGGATGGATTTAAATATTACTTAGCAGAAATATTAACCATAATGTGACAGTGTGTCACGCGCAAGACCCAGGTCCGTACCTCAAAGGTCAAGGTCATACTTAGAGGTGAAAGGAAAAAAAAAAACGTCTTTTTTAACATCAACATTTTCCTACTCCTCTGATAGCGCTGCCGGGGCCCTAGTCAGTTTCACTGACAGCTCTAGTTTGACATAGTTACCCAGTTTTAGACCAAACAGGACCCGTGTTTGAACATGACTGAGATATCAATCACCAAGTCAAACACTCTGCAAAAGTCATGAAGACTGAAGCAAAAGTGTGGCCTCTGATGCCTGAGCAAGGTAAATTTTATGATGTTTGATGGACGACGAACTACTGACAACAGACGTATGGTAGACACTGGATGACCATCTACTCATCTGCTCAGATGAGCTAACTTCCATTAACTTGATTAGGAACAGAAGTTGTTTAAACTCTACAACTTAGGGACTTATGGTGACTACATTTTTCAAAATAGAAGGGAAGGCAACTGTCAGGAATCAATACAATTTATACACAGCCCCCAGCAGCCATCCTAAAAGGAAAAAACACACACACGAAACAACCAGGCCCTAATGGAAACATCAATAGCAAAAAGCCAAAATGACAGTCACTTTCCCACAAAATGGCCAACTGGCTATCCAAAACAAAATAATATAAGCGTAACACAAACTCAAAGACAAACAATAACCCTATTTTCAAGAGCACAGGCACCAAAAACTGTCAATTTATGGCTTAAAATGGCTTGCCTGCACCCAGTCTTCTGAATCTGCCCCTGCCCACCTGGGCTTTAAGAAATAGATGGGCTGCATGATGCTTCCACGCAGAGCTGAAATCCGACCACACTTACACGAGTACTGGTAAACCGCATAGAGGATCTATATAGAAGTGGAGCCAATGATCAGGAATAGATACAATTAACCCACAGCTCCCATTAGAGACACCAAAAGGGAAAGAAACAAACATGAAGCAACAGACCCCAACGGAAATACCAGCAGCGGAAAGCCAAAAGGACAGTTACTTTCCAACAAAATGGCCAATAGGCTATCCAAAATAAAATAATGTCAGCGACACAAACACTCAAGGCAAACCATAACAAAAAAAATTGAGATGTTGCACTGATGTGTTAGGAGGCCTTCGTGCAGGCGGAACAAATTATTTGTCTTAAACGGGACGGACATAAGGGCGAGGATTATGGCCACGTAAAATCGATTTAAGCCCCCCAGTGGAATTCTTTTCGCTGACAGTTCCAAGGCAGTTCTTCTGTCACTTTTTATTTTTGTTATGGTTTGTCTTTGGGTGTTAGTGTCGCTTATATTATTTTGGGTAGCCTATTTGCCATTTTGTGGGAAAGTATCTGTCCTTTTGGCTTTCCCCTGTTGGTGTTTCCGTTGGTGTCTGTTGCTTCATGTTTGTGTTTTTCCCTTTTGGTGTCTCTGATGGGAGCTGTGGGTTAATTGTATCGATTCCTGATCATTGCCTCCACTTCTATTCTGTTGGCCTGTGCCCTTTAAAATGAAGTCATGGTCTTCAAAATCTAATCAAATCTTTGGTCAGTTGCAATGATATATTGAACAGAATGAAGTTAGACCACATTCCATCTGATATTCAATGGTGGCTATCTTGAAATTTTTAAAACAACATCTGCTCCCAAACCAAAAGTCAAATTGAGCTGAAACTTGATTGGAGGAATGGTGATCATTTTATTTATATATAAAAACTCTTCAAACGACATCTCCCGAACCAAAGGCCAGATCAAACTGAAACTTGATGGAGTGGGGGTTGGGGGGCATTGGGATGAAGTTGAGATTCAGATTTGCTAAAATCATTATCTTCCTATATATCCAAGATGGTTGTCATGGTGGCCCTCTTGAATTCTTTAAACAACATCTCCACAACGGAAGGCCAGATCAAGCTGAAATTTGATGGGAGGATTCGGGGTGACATGGAGATTCAGATTGCTAACATTGATTTCTCCCAAAAACCAGGATGACTATTATGGTGGCCATCTTTAAATTCTTCAAATGACATCTGCTCCTGAACCAAAGGTCGGATTGACTAGAAATTTGGTGGGAGGCATCAAGGTGAGATGGAGATTCAAATTTGCTTAAATCCTTCTTTTCCCATATCCAAGATGGCCGCCACGGTGACTTTCTTGAAATTCTTTAAGTGACATCCCCGAACGAAAGGTTGGAGTGAACTGAAACTTGATGGGAGGCACTGGGTGACATGGAGATTTAGAATCGCTAAAATCATACTATTCTATTATCCAAGGTGGCTGCCAAATCTTGATTTGAGGCATTGGGGTGACAAGCAGAGTCAGTCTTGTAAGAACCATTCTGTCCTGGTATCCCAGAATGCTGCCACGGTGGCCATCTTGAAAATCTTGAAATTCTTCAAAGTCCCTATATAGTAATCGCAGATAAGATTTAGGAGGAAGGGCAGCTCGGTTGTTCTCAATATATGTCAGATTCACTGAGTCCACAAGAAGATTCTGTAGAGTATTTTTTTGCTTGCGGCCATATACGCCACATCTTCATTTGTGTGTTGCAGTTGAATTCACATGATCGGGTGACTTGGTTAACCTTTTTATTAGCTCACCGTCACGTAGTGACGAGGTGAGCTTTTGGGATCACTTTTTGTCCGTCGTGCGTCCGTGCGTGCATCCGTCCGCACCAACGCAAACGACATTTAGGGGGCAAAAAATTTGGACAATTTGACACTTAAGTATATATTCGTGAGTCCAAATGCGGTTTATTCCGTTATTTCAAACTTATTTGGGTACTTAAGTGGCAAAAATTTGCTCTTAGGTGGCTTGCCGCTTAAGAGAATTTGCCGCTTAAGTAGTCAATATGCCGACGCCTAGCCACTTAAGTATCCGTTCGTGAGAACGTCCGTGCGTGCGTGCGTGCGTAAACAATTTCTTCAAACGACATCTCCTCCTAAACCACTGAGCAGATTTTGACCAAACTTCACAGGAATGATCCTTAGGTGGTCCCCTTTCAAAGTTGTTCAAATGGTTCTGGTCCGTTGCACATATAGGTCACAGGAGCCAAAAATAGATTTTTTTTCACCGAAAACTTAAAAAATCTTCTTCTCTGAAACTGCAAGGCCCAGGTCTTTGATATTTGGTATGAAGCTTCATCTACTGGACCCCTACCAAGATTGTTCAAATTATAGTGCTGGGGCCAAAAATGCCCCCGCCCCGGGGCCCTTTGGTTTTACATGGGCTTATATAGGGAAAATCTTTAAAAATCTTCTTCTCTGAAACTGCAAGGCCCAGGTCTTTGATATTTGGTATGAATCTTCATCTGTTCGACACCTACCAAGATTGTTCAAATTATAGTGCTGGGGCCAAAGATGCCCCCGCCCCGGGGCCCATTGGTTTTACATAGGCTTATATAGGGAAAATCTTTAAAAATCTTCTTCTCTGAAACTGCAAGGCCCAGGTCTTTGATATTTGGTATGAAGCTTCATCTAAAGGACCCCTACCAAGATTGTTCAAATTATAGTGCTGGGGCCAAAAATGCCCCCGCCCCGGGGCCCTTTGGTTTTACATGGGCTTATATAGGGAAAATCTTTAAAAATCTTCTTCTCTGAAACTGCAAGGCCCTGGTCTTTGATATTTGGTATGAATCTTCATCTTATGGACCCCTACCAAGATTGTTCAAATTAAAGTGCTGTGGCCAAAAATGCCCCCGCCCCAGGGCCCTTTGGTTTTACATGGGCTTATATTGGGAAAATCTTTAAAAATCTTCTTCTCTGAAACTGCAAGGCCCTGGTCTTTGATATTTGGTATGAAGCTTCATCTTATGGACCCCTACCAAGATTGTTCAAATTAAAGTGCTGGGGCAAAAAATGCCCCGCCCTGGGGCCCTTTGGTTTTACATAGGCTTATATAGGGAAAACCTTTAAAAATCTTCTTCTCTGAAACCGCTAGGCCCAGGTCTTTGATATTTGGTATGAATCTTCATTTTATGGACCCCTACCCAGATTGTTCAAATTATAGTGCTGGGGCCAAAAATGCCCCCGCTCCAGGGCCCTTTGGTTTTACATGGGCTTATATTGGGAAAATCTTTAAAAAAACTTCTTCTCTGAAACTGCAGGGCCCAGGTCTTTGCTATTTGGTATGAAGCTTCATCTAGTGGACCCCTACCAAGATTGTTCAAATTATAGTGCTGGGGCCAAAAATGCCCCCGCCCCGGGGTCCTTTGGTTTTACATAGGCTTATATAGGGAAAATCTTTAAAAATCTTCTTCTCTGAAACTGCAGGTCCCAGGTATTTGATATTTGGTATGAAGCTTCATCTTGTGGACCTCTATCAAGATTGCTCAAATTATAGCCCTGGGGCCGAAAAAGCCCCCGCCCCTGGGCCCTTTGGTTTTTCATAGACTTATATAGGAAAAATCTTGAAAAATCTTCTACTCTGAAACCACAAGGCCTAGATCTTTGACATTTGGTATGAAGCTTCAGCTAGTGGACCTCTACCAAGATTGTTAAAATTATAGCCCTGGGCCACAAATGCCCCCGCCCCAGGGCCCTTTGTTTTTACATAGACTTATAATAGAGATAATCTTTGAAAATCTTCTTCTCTGAAACAACAAGGCCCAGGTCTTTGATATTTGGTGTGAAGCTTCATCTAGTGGACCTCTATCAAGATTGTTTAAATTATAGCCCTGAGGCCAAAAATGCCCCTGCCCCGGGGCCATTTGGTTTTACATAGGCTTATGTAAGGAATATCTTAAAAAAATCTTCTTCTCTGAAACCGCAAGGCCCAGGTCTTTGATATTTGTTGTGTAGGTTCATCTAGTAGACCTTTGCCAAGATTGTTCAAATTATAGCCTTTGTTGATATTTGGTATGAAGCTTCATCTTTTTAGACCTCCCTCAACATTATGCACATTATAACCCTTGGGTCAATAATGGCCCTCCCCGGGGCCCACTTGTTACTCTATGGATCAGGTGAGCGATCCAGGGCCATCATGGTCCTCTTGTTAGCTCACCTGTCACGTAGTGACAAGGTGAGCTTTTGTGATCACATTTTGTCCGTCGTCCGTGTGTGCGTGCGTAAACAATTTCTTGTCCGCATGATAGCATCTTCATTTATGATTTGATTTTAACCAGACTCGCACACAACTTGTACCACCATGAGATCTGGGTTCCTTTCTTGATCCAGCCATATCCCATCATGTGTTACGGAGTTACGGCCCCTGAAAGGGCAAAAATTGCCTATTTTGGTCTTGTCCGCACGATAGCATCTTCATTTATGATTTGATTTTAACCAGACTTGCACACAACTTGTACCACCATGAGATCTGGGTTCCTTTCTTGAACCAGCCATATCCCGTCATGTGTTACGGAGTTACGGCCCCTGAAAGGGCAAAAATTGCCTATTTTGGTCTTGTCTGCACGATAGCATCTTCATTTATGATTTGATTTTAACCAGACTTGCACACAACTTGTACCACCATGAGATCTGGGTTCCTTTCTTGAACCAGCCATATCCCATCATGTGTTACGGAGTTACGGCCCCTGAAAGGGCAAAAATTGCCTATTTTGGTCTTGTCTGCATGATAGATGTTTCATTTATAATTTGATTTTAACTAAACTTGTACACAATTTGTACCACCACAAAATCTCGGTCAAGTTCTAATATGGGTCAAGTCGGGTCAAAAAGTAGGTCAGTAGGTCAAATCAGAAAAAAAACTTTGTGAAAACACGAGAGGCCACAGTTTTGGTCCTATCATCATCAAACTTGCCCAGAATGATCATCTTGACAATATCTCAGTCAAGTTCGAATATGGGTGTTGTCGGGTCAAAAAGTAGGTCAGTAGGTCAAATCATAGAAAAACCTTCTGAACACACTAGAGGCCACAATTTATGTCCAATCATCATCAAACTTGCTCAGAATGATCATCTTGATAATATCTTGGTCACATTCAAATATGAGCTATGCTGGGTAAAAAAGTAGGTCAGTAGGTCAAATCATAGAAAAACCTTGTGAATACAGTAGAGGCCGTAGTTTTGGTCCAATCATTATCAAACCTGCCCAGAATGTTCATCTTGAAACTATCTCCGTCAAGTTTGAGTACGGGTCATGTCGGGTCAAAAAGTAGGTCAGTAGGTCAAATCATAGAAAAACCTTGTGAACACACTAGAGGCCACAGTTTTGGTCCGATCATCATCAGACTTGCCCAGAATGATCATTTTGACAATATCTCAGTCAAGTTCGAATATGGGTTATGTCGGGTCACAAAGTAGGTCAGTAGGTCAACAAAGTAGGTCAGTAGGTCAAATCATAGAAAAACCTTGTGAATACACTAGAGGCCACAGTTTTTTTCTGATCATCATGAAACTTGCTCAAAATGATTATCTTGACAATATCTCGGGCAAGTTCGAATATGGGTCATGTAGGGTCAAAAAGGAGGTCAGTAGGTCAAATCAGAGAAAAACCGTGTGAACACACTAGAGGCCACAGTTTTGGTCCGATCATCATCAGACTTGCTCAGAATGATAGTCTTGACAATATCCGGGTCAAGTTTGAATATGGGTCATGTCGGGTCAAAAAGTAGGTCAGTAGGTCAAATCATAGAAAAAGCTTGTGAACACACTAGAGGCCACAGTTTTGATCCGATCATCATCAAACTTGCCCAGAATGATCATCTTGACAATATATCAGTCAAGTTCAAATATTGGTCATGTTGGGTCAAAAAGTAGGTCAGTAGGTCAAATCATAGAAATACCCTCTGAACACACTGACGGCTACAGTTTTGGTCCGATCATCATCAAACTTGCTAAAAATGATCATTTGACAATATCTCGGTTAATTTCAAATATGGGTCATGTCTGGTCAATATGTACATGTAGGTCAGTAGGTCAGATTGTTGAAAAACCTTGTGAACACACTAGAGGCCCAAGTTTTGGTCCGATCATCATCAAACTTGCTCAGAATGATCATCTTAACAATATCTGTGTCAGGTTTGAATATGGGTCATGTCGGGTCAAAAAGTAGGTCAGCAGGTCAAATCATAGAAAAACATTTTGAACACTCTAAGAGGCCACATTTTCAGTCAAATCATCATAAAACTTGCTCAGAATGATCATCTGGACAATATCTCAGTTTAGTTCAAATATGGGTCATGTCAAATCAAAAAGTAGATCAGTAGGTTATTTTGTCATAACTTTTGAACCGTTTAAGATAGAGCCTTCATATTTGGCATGTAGGTTCCTTCTGACAAGGGCTTCCCACTCATAAAGATTTGACCTGTGACCTACTTTATCATACCTTTTGAACCATATGAGATAGAGCCTTCATATTTGGCATGTGTGTTCCTTGTGACAAGGTTTTCTCAGCCATTCAAAACTTTTGAGCCATGACCTTGACCTTTGACCTACTTTGTCATAACTTTTAAAGCATTTGAGATACAGCCTTCATATTTAGCATGTAGGTTCCTTGCAACAATGTTGCTTAGATTATCCTCTACCAAAAAGGCTTAAACAATCCCACTCAGATGAACAAAATGGCCACCAAGGTAAATATAGAAAAATATTGTAAATTTGATTCAAACGGAAACTCCCCCTAAACCCTAAGGCCAATTTGATTCAAAGTTCCCAGGAATGTTGCCTAGGTTTCTCCCTACCAAATAAGCTAAAATCACTCTGCTGATGAACAAGATGGCCACAAGAGCTAAAAATAGAATGTACTCAGGACAGTGACACACAGGTGAGCGAACCAGGGCCCTCTGGGCCCTCTTGTGTTTTATATTAGGATCACTTTTTGTCTGTCATCCGTGCGTAAACAATTTCTTCAAACGACATCTCCTAAACCACTGATCGGATTTTGACCAAACTTCACAGGAATGATCCTTAGGTGGTCCCCTTTCAAAGTTGTTCAAATGGTTCCGGTCTGTTGCACATATAGGTCACAGGAGCCAAAAATAGATTTTTTTCACTGAAAAGTTAAAAAATCTTCTTCTCTGAAACCACAAGGCCCAGGTCTTTGATATTTAGTATGAAGGTTCATCTAGTGGACCCCTACTAAGATTGTTCAAATTATAGTGCTGGGGCCAAAAATGCCCCCGCCCAGGGGCCCTTTGGTTTTCCTTGGGCTTATATAGGGAAAATCTTCTTCTCTGAAACTACAAGGCCCAGGTCTTTGATTTATGGTATGAAGCTTCATCTAATGGACCCCTTCCAAGATTGTTCAAATTAAAGTGCTGGGGCCAAAAATGCCCCTGCCCCGGGGCCCTTTGGTTTCACATGGGCTTAAATATGGAAAATCTGTAAAAATCTTCTTATCTGTAATCTCAAGGCCCACGTCTTTGATATTTGATATGAAGCTTCATCTAGTGGACCCCTTCCAAGATTGTTCAAATTATAGTGCTGAGGCTAAAAATGCCCCCGCCCCGGGGCCCTTTGGTTTTACATGGGCTTATATAGAGAGAATCTTTAAAAATCTTCTTCTCTGTAACCGCAAGGCCCAGGTCTTTGATATTTGATATGAAGCTTCATCTATTGGACCACTTCAAAGATTGTTCAAATTATAGTGCTGGGGCTAAAAATGCCCCCGCCCCGGGGCCCTTTGGTTTTACATGGGCTTATATAGGGAAAATCTTTAAAAATCTTCTTCTCTGAAACTGCAAGGCCCAGGTCTTTGATATTTGGTATGAAGCTTCATCTTGTGGACCTCTACCAAGATTGTTCAAATGATAGCCCTGGGGCAAAAAATGCCCCCGCTCTGGTGCCCTTTGGTTTTACATAGACTTATATAGGGAAAATCTTTAAAAATTTTCTTCAGTGAAACCACAAGGCCTAGGTCTTTGATTTCTGGTGTGAAATTTCATCTAGTGGACCTCTATCAAGATTGTTCAAATTATAGCCCTGGGGCCAAAAATGCCCCCGCCAGAGACCCTTTGGTTTTACATAGACTTATATAGGGAAATCTAAAAAAATCTTCTCTGAAACTGCAAGGCCCAGGACTTTGATATTTGGTATGGAGCTTCATCTAGTGGACAATTATAGCCTTTGTTGATATTTGGTTTGAAGCTTCACCTTTTTAGAACTCCCTCAACATTATGCACATTTTAAGGTTGGGGTCAAGTGGGCCCTCCCCGGGGCCCACTTGTTACTCTATGGATCAGGTGAGCGATCCAGGGCCATCATGGCCCTCTTGTTATTAGAGTATTCCAAGGGCAGTCTTGCCCTGCAAAGCTATACAGCCCTACTCTGCATCAAAATCATCTCTTTCTTAATCCTAAATCAGACTGAGCTGTTCAGAAACTTAATTAAATGCATCATAGCAACCTGCAGATTCCTAATTGCTTAAGGCAATGTGATCTGCAACTCAGGCACATTGTAATACATCATGATCAGTCTCATCCAGGTGAGCGATTTTTGGAACACTTAGGCCTCTGGTAAGTTAGAATTCTGTACTGATGACACTTTACTGATGACGTGAATATTCTGAGAAATCAGAAATAAATTATTAGTTTAGACTCAAATTGTAGACAGGTTTTTAATTATTTGGACCTCATTTTGATTTATATAAGTCTTTGAATCGACTGCCTATTCGAAATTCGCAAAATTGCAGTATGCTTCCTCTGGCTTTCATTGCCGGATCATTACAGGGTCACTGATGAGGCTTTGTTAGCCGAAACTATGTAGTATGACCCATCTTCTTTCTTATGAATATTTTCATTGCTCTTAAAGGAACTCGTTTTTGATTTTTATTTGCCTTCACTGCAGCTGGTGTTGTGCCGTGTGGCGGCCGTAAAACGTCTCCCCGTACATCAACCATAGTGCAGTTTATATTTTACTTTTGATCCTTTGAGATCAGCGTGAATATTCTGAGAAATCAGAAATAAATTATTAGTTTAGACTCAAATTGTAGACAGGTTTTTAATTATTTGGACCTCATTTTGATTTATATAAGTCTTTGAATCGACTGCCTATTCGAAATTCGCAAAATTGCAGTATGCTTCCTCTGGCTTTCATTGCCGGATCATTACAGGGTCACTGATGAGGCTTTATTAGCCGAAACTACGTAGTATGACCCATCTTCTTTCTTATGAATATTTTCATTGCTCTTAAAGGAACTCGTTTTTGATTTTTATTTGATGGATGGCTGTTATCTAATAAGTTTTGGAAGTAAAATGTTTGTTGTTGTTTTTTCTTTCAGATTTATAAGGACAGAAAGCCCATTCATTTTGTTGATGCTAAAGATAAGACCAAATCAAACTGGATGAGATATGTCAACTGTGCAGCTTCCGAGTCAGAACAGAACTTAGTAGCATTCCAGTATAGGGGACAAATCTATTACAGATCCTACAAGACAATACCAGCTGGTATATTTGTCCCTTTCAATTTTGAATGTTTTAAAAACTAGATTTGAAAACAATGATCTGGAATCAATACAATAATCTTGCACCTTCTATCCAAGTCGAACACAAACATTTAGAAGCCCGCGGCACCTTAATTAAAACCTTTTATCATATGACGTCGCGTCTGGGAGTGTAATAACGCCATGTATTATTTTCGATAATCCACTAGTGGATTAAATATGCAAATTAGCTAGATACGTTCCGTAACGTTACATGTAGGACGTCCTTAACGACGTCGCGTTTACTATTGGCGGAATATTGACATTTTAGTAAACAATCGTCAATAAAATGCGTTTCAAATGTCATATGATAAATAGAATCTTCCATTCGTGTCCATGTATTATTGAATTTATTAAACTCGTTGAGGAAAAGGGATAAAATGCTCGGCAAAGCCTCGCATTTTATCCCTTTTCCTCAACTCGTTTAATAAATTCAATAATACATGAACACTCATGTAAGATCCTCTATAAAACCGATGTCTACCTGTTGGCTTCATTCTGCGTCAGCATTTCAGTTATTTCAGGCTGACGAGTGCCTATCTTTTTTTCATCACTCTAGTCTTCTCAGAGATTTTGCACTGAGGAGTTAGAAATCCTTCATGCAGATTGAATTATTTATTTGTTTAAACCACGACAGGACCGAGTGGGAGGATTGTCATTACGATAACTCACCCGTACGACATAGTGCATATTTCACATCTCCAATATGGCTCCTTTTCTGATAAAAATCTGTCAATTTTTTCTTGTAAATGCTCATAACATAGGTTGTGTGTGCTCGTTAGAACCGCCTCATTGAGGCGGTTCTAACGAGTACCCACAACCTATGTATTCGAGCAGAAATAAGAAAAATAATGTAGACCCCCGTAAACCCCAGTTTTCTTTATATAAAGTGGGGTTTAGGGGGGTCTTCATTTCACGGACTTGTTCACGTGATGGTGGCCATATATTGTAAAATTTATTAAAGCCCACAATTAAGTTGCTGACCCTTCCAAGCCGATTGTTAGTTAATCTGTAGTGTTTAATAGTTGTTATAATTTGTTCTGTTATATGCGTGTTGCTGATATATTTTTATTTACAGTATTTTTAGCTCATCAGAGACGAAGGCTCCGGGGGAGCTTATAGTATAGGCATTGGTCCGTCGTCGTCGTCGTCTGCGTCGTCAACATTTTCAAACATCTCCTCTGAAACTACTTGGCCAATTGAAACCAAATTACCAAATTACATGAAGGGGGAACGAAAGTTTGTTCGTGAGGACTGGGTCACATGAACAATATGGCCGCCATGCCCATATATGGTAAAAACCTTTAAAAATCTTCTTCTCAAGAACCGAATGGCCAATGATCTTGAAACTTGGTATGCAGCATCAGGGACTCTGGCCCTACCAAGTTTGTTCAAATGATGACCTTTGGTTGACCTTGACCGATTTTACGTCAAGGTCAAATTTGGTCACTTAGACATTTGTATGGAAAAATGACAAAACAGCAGATTTTTCTGATTGTATATTAGCTAGTGGCATCAGAAAAGGTATTTACAATCAGCTGAATGGAAGTTTATCAGTTCCAAAGGTCAAGGTCATTTACCGACCTTTGTCCAGGACGCCTCAGATTCAGTATTTCTATCTTCTTCACCTAAACTACTTGGCCAATTGAAACCAAATAACATGTTGAGCCTCTATGGAATAAGGGAGCAAAAGTTTGTTCGTGAGGACTGGGTCACATGACCAATATGCCCGCCATGCCCATATATGGTAAAAACCTTTAAAAATCTTCTTCTCAATAACCGAATGGCCAATGATCTCGAAACTTGGTATGCAGCATCAGGGACTCTGGTCCTACCAAGTTTGTTATACCCCCGGCATACGAAGTATGCAATTGGGGTATATAGTTTTTGTCTTTTCCGTCTGTCTGTCTGTCTGTCTGTCTGTCCGTAAACAATTATTTTGTGTCAAAGATATCTCAGGAACTGCTTCACATAGAAACTTGAAATTTTGCACACATGATCAGTATGACTACTTGTATTGTGGGAAAGAAAATAAGGGCCAAGGGGTCAGGGTTTTTAGAGGTATTTCCCTTTGTAGTTCGGCACTGGCCGGGGGTATACATGCCCCACTGGGCACTTTTGTCTAGTTCAAATGGTGACCTTTGGTTGACCTTGACCCGTTTTACGTCAAAGTCAAATTTGGTCACTTAGACATTTGTATGGAAAAATGGCAAAACAGCAGATTTTTCTGATTGCATATTAGCTAGTGGCATCAGAAATGGTATTTACAATCAGCTAAATGGAAGTTTATCAGTTCCAAAGGTCAAGGTCATTTTCCCACTTTTGTCAAGGATGGCTCAGATTCAGTATTTTTATCTTCTTCTTCACTTAAACTACTTGGCCAATTGAAACCAAATTACTTGTTTTATTTATCTATTTATTTTTAATAAGATTTTGCCCCGGCGACCATAATGGTTGACTACCAACACGGAAGTGATTTCCATGGTTGCATAAATATTGTCAAATGACACTCATACGAAGTCCATTTCGACTTCATGACACAGGCAGGGATATTACCGTACGTGAACAGTTGGGCAAAGGGTTTGTGCAATAGTAGTAAGTTTCAACAAATGTTTTTTATTGAAACAAGAGGGCCCAGTGGCCCTATATCGCTCACCTGTGTACCAGAAAATCATTAGTGTAGGAGACCACTTGACATTGCTACATACTAAATATCTAAGCTCAGGCAAAGCGGTGTCCATGCTTATTAACACTACTGGTTTCATTGGGCGACAGGGCTTGAGATGTAATTTCATCTCAATGTCGGGTAAAAGTCCTACAAAATTGGAAACAACGCCTCCAAAATGACCTATACAGTTTTGACGGGGATGTAAAACCTCAAATCAAACAAAATCTGTGTGTATGGTTTTGGAGAAGAAGATTTTTTAAAGTTTTTTTCCAGTATAAGTCTATAGGAGCTAATGAGCCCTGGGGCTTGGCCAATTTTGACCCAAAGGGCATGGTTGGCAGGATTTATGTAGGCGACCATTTTGTGTTGCTATATACTAAATATATAAGGTTTCAAAGAAGATGTTTGAAGCTTTTTTCCATCATAAATTTGTTGGGAGTTGAGAACCACAGGATTTGGCCAATTTAGACCCCAGGGGCATGATTGGCAGGATTCATGTAGGCGACCACTCGACATTGCTACAAGCTAAATACTTAATCTCTGGGACTTATGGTTTCAGAGAAGAAGATTTTTGAAGATTTATTCCCCATTTTAAGTCGTTTTTTTTTTTTGTGTGTGTTTTTTTTTTCATTATAAGGGCCGTGTGGTTTCGGAGAAGATTTTTGAAGTTTTTCCAATTGTAACTCTATGGAAGCTATAGAGCCCTGGGCTGTGGCCAATTTCGATCCCAAGGGCATGACTGGCAGGATTTATGTAGGTGGCCACTTGACGTTGCTACATACCAAAAATCTAAGCTCTGGTCCTTATGGTTTCATAGAAGAAGATTTTTTATTTTTTTTTCTATTATACATGTAAAGTAGAAGTAAAACAAAGATCAGGAATTGATACAATTAACTTACTCCATCCATAAAAGACACCAAAGGGAAAGAAATACAAACATTAAGCGACCAGACCATAATAGAAACCTAAACAAAGGAAGGCCATATGGACAGTTACTTTCCCACAAAATGGCCATATGGCCATCCAAAATTAAAAGACACAAGTGATACACACAGTAAGTAACAAACAACAACATAAATAAATCGCCACAGAAGAGCCGCCTTGGAACGGTCAGTGAAAGATTTCCACTGGGGGGCCCAAATCGATTATACGTGGCCACAATCCTCGCCCTTACTTCCGTCGCGATTTAGACAAATAATTTGTTCAGTCCGCATGAAGGCCTCCTAACTCATCAGTGCAACATCTCCGTGAACACAGAAATCAAAGAACCAAAGAAATCAAATAAGTCTATTGGAGGTGATGAGCTTGGGCATGGCCAATTTTGAACCCAGGGACAGGGTTAGCAGGATTTATGTAGCTGGCTATTTTATGTTGCTAGATACTAAATATCTAAGTTCTGTGCTTCACAGTTTCTGAGAAGAAGATTTTTGAAGCTTTTTTCCATTATGAGTCTATGGGAGCTAAGGGGCCTAGGAACGGGGCCCATAAGGACCCCAGGGGCATGATTAGCAGGAAATATGTAGGTGACCACTTGGAGTTGCTACATGCTAAATACCTAAGCTCTGGGCCCTGTGGTTTCAGAGAAGATTTTTGAAGTTTTTTTTTTTTCCATTATGAGTCAATGGGAGCTAAGGGGGTCCCGAGTGTGGCCCATTTGGACCCTAGGGGCATGATTGGCAGGATTTATGTAGGTGACCACTTGTCATTGCTACATGCGTAATATCTAAGCTCTGGGCCCTGTGGTTTCAGAGAAGAAGATTTTTGAAGCTTTTTTTCCATAATGAGTCTATGGGAGCTAAGGGGCCCCGGGGCGTAGCCCATTTGGACCCCAAGGCCATGATTGGCAGGATTCATGTAGGTGACTACTTGCCATTGCTACATGCTAAATATCTAAGCTCTGGGCCCTGTGGTTTCAGAGAAGAAGATTTTTGAAGCTTTTTTTTCCAATATGAGTCTATAGGAGGTAAGGGGCCCCGGGGCGTGGCCCGTTTGGACGCCAGGGGCATGATTGGCAGGAATTATGTAGGTGACCACTTGCCGTTGCTACATGCTAAATATCTAAGCTCTGGGCGCTGAGGTTTCAGAGAAGAAGATTTTTGAAGCTTTTTTCCAATATGAGTCTATGGGAGCAAAGGGGCCCCAGCGCGTGGCCCATTTGGAACCCAGGAGCATGATTGGCAGGAATTATGTAGGTGACCGATTGCCGTTGCTACTTGCTAAATATCTAAACTCTGGGCCCTGTGGTTTCAGAGAAAAAAAATTTTGAAGCTTTTTTTTTTCATTGAGTCTATGGGAGCTAAGGGGCCATGGGGCGTGGCCCATTTGGGCCCTAGGGGCATAATTGGTAGGATTTATGTAGGTGACCACCCCTCCCCCGTTGCTACATGCCAAATATCTCAGCTCTGGGCCCTGGGGTTTCAGAGAAGATTTTTGAAGCTTTTTTCCATTATGAGTCTATAGGAGCTAAAGGGCCCCGGGGCGTGGCCCGTTTGGACCCCAGGGGCATGATTGGCAGGAATTATGTAGGTGACCACTTGCCGTTGCTACATACTAAATATCTAAGCTCTGGGCCCTGTGGTTTCTCGAGAAGAAGATTTTTGAAGCTTTTAGTTCCATTATGAGTCTATGGGAGCGAAGGGGCCCCGGGGCTTCACCCATTTGGAACCCAGGGGCATGATTGGCAGGAATTATGTAGGTGACCACTGGCCATTGCTTCATGCTAAATATCTAAGCTCTGGGCCCTGTAGTTTCCGAGTAGAAGATTTTTGAAGCTTTTTTTAGCTCACCTGTCACGTAGTGACAAAGTGAGCTTTTGTGATCACTTTTTGTCCGTCGTGCGTGCGTCCGTCCGTGCGTGCGTCTGTCCGTCCATAAACAATTTAAAATAAGTATATCTCTAATACCCCATTGTCACTCTTGATCAAATTTCATGAGAAGCATCACCAGGTAAGGGGAAAGGCTGCATAAGGTTTTTGGGCTGATCGGATTGGAATTCTGGTTGCTATGGCAACATATAGCTCCCATAGACTTACAATGGGAAAAAATTATAATATCTTCTCCTCTGAAACCACAGGGCCTAGAGCTTAGATATTTAGCATGTAGCAACGGCCAGTGGTCACCTACATAATTCCTGCCAATCATGCCCCTGGGTCCACATTGGCCACGCCCCGGGGCCCCTTGGCTCCCATAGACTCACAATGGAACAAAAAGCTTCAAAAATCTTCTTCTCGGAAGCCACAGGACCCAGAGCTTAGATATTTAGCATAAAGCAAGGGCAAGTGGTCACCTACATAATTCCTGCAAATCATGCCCCTGGGTTCCAAACGGGCCACGCCCCGGGGCCCCTTAGCTCCTAAAGACTTATAATGGAAAAAAACTTCAAGAATCTTCTACTTTTAAACCACAGGGCCCAGAGCTGAGATATTTGGCATGTAGCAACGGCAAGTGGTCACCTACATAATTCCTGCCAATCATGACCCTGGGGTCCAAATTGGCCATATCCCGGGGCCCCTTAGCTCCCATAGACTCATAATGAAAAAAAAGCTTCAAAAATCTCTTCTCTGAAACTACAGGGCCCAGAGCTTAGATATTTAGCATGAAGCAACGGCCAGTGGCCACCTACACAGTGATTTTTTTACCCCTGCGTCCTGCGTCCAGGACGCACAAATAGGACTGAGGACGCACGATCATAAAATATGTGCGTCCGTCAGACGCAAATATTTCATGGGCGAAAAATCCAACTTTCGTTTTCACTGCCGTAAATATCGGCGGAAGTGATAAAATACCGCACTTTTACCGAACCTTCAACTGCCCAACGAGTCATCGAAAAATCGATACAGGTACAATTTAATGATCCAACCAAAAGACGAGAATCCCCTACATCCAAAATGAGCCCAAACTTTCACACAAGCACGTTCAATGCGAACACCCAAAGTTTTCCGCTATCCAAATCGCCGCCCACAAACCAACTCTACCAGTTGTCTGCATGTGATCGGTAAATGTGTCAATGACGTCATCCGATAACAGCGACCCCGCACGTGTTAAATGCCATTGTTTTTAATGAGCTGTTTCCCGTTCTTAAAAAATGTTTAGAACCGGTCCAAAAAATTTTTTCTCGATAGCTAAACGGCTGTGAATGGGGTGGATAGAAAACGGCGCTTTGCACAGCCCCCGAATTATCCCCAGCAGCTCCAACAACAGCTTTCGACTTTTCCCGCCAAGCCGAGCGTCTGCTATTTGGCGCCAAAACATAACCATTCACGATCCGTTTTTTAATGCATACATGTACCGTTAGATGTAGCTAATTGTCTGAGGTGCGAGTAAATCATTTTCACATTGATTGTGGATTACATTTTATGATTGGGGAATAAACGCAAATTGGAGACATAACTTGGCCATATTTTCACACCTTGTTCAAGTTGGCTTATCGCCAGAAATGAAAGACACGCACCGCAGGGCAATCAAGCTTACTTGGCAATTATATGACAGGGATTAACATTAGTGTCATAATTGAACTGTTATAAATACACAGACAGTTTGACTCTGAATTGTCGACAAAGCCGGACAAGTGCAGCACAATTATTGTGATTTACTTACTCTAGTTTTACTGTATTTAAGGACTCAAAAGACCGGGCGTCCTAAGGTCAAAGTGCACCTGCCCAGCGCGATTTGGGACTTGTACCTGGCGGCCGGGCAATGGGTTTGTCAGCCCCTGAACCTAGATAGCTGGTTTCCCAATCAGGGGAGGAAACGTTTGTCGACAATGGTTCGGAATATTATCTCCATTGTGCATGAAGTAAATTTCAGGCACATGTTGCGGTGCGCATTTATCGAAAACGAAAGTAGAAAACATTACGGAAAATAGACTAAAAAACGTACACTTTAGCAGGATTTCTTTGGGCTAGTAAACAACACAAGTTGTTGATTGATTCTGTTCATTGCAAATAATAGATACTAGACCGCATGATTTTTAACTAAGAATAATGGCATTTTATACTGAACCGATCTTTTTTGTACTTTCTTTTTTTCCCCTCCAAATATTGGGACTCATACTTTCGGATTTGGGACGCACAGTTTTTTGGTTGAGCGAGTCCCAGGACGCATAGTTGAAAATTTGTAAAAAAATCACTGCCTACATAATTCCTGCCAATCATGCCCCTGGGTTCCAAATGGGCGACACCCTGGGGACCCTTCGCACCCATAGACTCATAATGGAACAAAAAGCTTCAAAAATCTATTTCTCAGAAACCACAGGGCCCAGAGCTTAGATATTTAGCATGTAGCAATGACAAGTGGTCACCTACATAATTCCTGCCAATCATGCCCCTGGAGTCCAAACAAGCCACGCGCTGGCGCCCTGTAGCTCCTATAGACTCATAATGGAAAAAAGCTTCAAAAACATTCTTCTCTGAAACCATAGGGCCCAGAGCTGAGATATTTGGCATGTAGCAAGGGCAAGTGGTCACCTACATGAATCCTGCCAATCATGCCCCTAGGTTCCAAATGGGCCATGCCCCAGGGCCCCTTAGCTCCCATAGACTCATAATGGAAAAAAAAGCTTCAAAAATCTTCTCTGAAACCACAGGGCCCAGAGTTTAGATATTTAGCATTGAGCAACGCCAATTTGTCACCTAAATGATTCCTGCCAATCATGCCCCTGGGTTCCAAATGGGCCACGCCCGGGCCCCTTCACTCCCATAGACTCATAATGGAAAAAAGCTTCAAAAATCTTCTTCTCTGAAACCACAGCTCCCAGAGCTTAGATATTTAGCACGTAGCAACAGCAAGTGGTCACCTACATAATTCCTGCCAATCATGCCCCTGGGGTCCAAAAGGGCCCCGCCCCGGGGAAAAAAAAAAGCATCAAAAATCTTCTTCTCTGAAACCACAGGGCCCAGAGCTTAGATATTTAGCATGTAGCAATGGCCAGTGGCCACCTACATAATTCCTGCAAATCATGTCCCTGGGTTCCAAATGGGCGACTCCCTAGTCCACTTCGCTCCCATAGACTCATAATGGAACAAAAAGCTTCAAAAATCTTCTTCTCGGAAACCACAGGGGTAGAGCCTATAGACTCATAATGGAAAAAAGCTTCAAAAATCTTCTTCTCTGAAACCACAGCTCCCAGAGCTTAGATATTTAGCATGTAGCAACAGCAAGTGGTCACCTACATAATTCCTGCCAATCATGCCCCTGGGGTCCAAACAGGCCATGCCCCGGGGCCCCTTAGCTCCCATAGACTCATAATGGAAAAAAAAGCTTCAAAAATCTTCTTCTCTGAAACCACAGGGCCCAGAATTTAGATATTTAGTATGTAGCAATGCCAATTGGTCACCTTCATGATTCCTGCCAATCGTGCCCCTGGGTTCCAAATGGGCCATGTCCCTGGGCCCCTTCACTCCCATAGACGCATAATGGAAAAAAGCTTCAAGAATCTTCTTCTCTGAAAACACAGCGCCCAGAGCTTAGATGTTTAGCATGTAGCAACGTCAATTGGTCACCTACATAATTCCTGCCAATCATGCCCCTGGGGTCCAAAAGGGCCACGCCCCGGGGCCAGTTAGCTCCTATGGACTCATAATGGAAAAAAAACCTTCAAAAATCTTCTTCTCTGAAACCACAGGGCCCAGAGCTTATGATATTTTGCATGTAGCAATGGCAAGTGGTCACCTACAAAAATCCTGCAAATCATGCCCGTGGGGTCCAAATGGGCCACCCCCGGGGCCCCTTAGCTCCCATTGACACATAATGGAAAAAAGCTTCAAAAATCTTCTCTGAAACCACAGGGCCAAGAGCTTAGATATTTAGCATGTAGCAATGACAAGTGGTCTCCTACATAAATCCTGCCAATCATGCCCCTGGGGTCCAAATGGGCCACACCCTGGGACCCCCATATCTCCAATAGACTCATAATGAAAAAAAAAACTTCAAAAATCTTCTTCTCTGAAACCACAGGGCCCAGAGCTTAGATATTTAGCATGTAGCAACGGCAAGTGGTCTCCTACATATTTCCTGCTAATCATGCCCCTGGGGTCCAAATGGGCTACACCCCGGGGCCCCTTCACTCCCATAGACTCATAATGGAAAAAAGCTTCAAAAATCTTCTTCTCAGAAACTGTGAAGCACAGAACTTAGATATATAGTGTCTAGCAACATAAAATAGCCAGCTATATAAATCCTGCTTACCCTGCCCCTGGGGTCAACATTGGCCATGCCCGAGCTCATCACCTCCAATAGACTTATAATGGAAAAAAAATTTAAAAATCTTCTTCTATGAAACCATAAGGCCCAGAGCTTAGATTTTTAGTATGTAGCAACGTCAAGTGGCCACCTACATAAATCCTGCCAGTTATGCCCCTGGGATCCAAATTGGCCACACCCCAGGGGTCTTTAGCTTCCATAGACTTACAATTGGAGAAACTTCAAAAATATTCTTCTCTGAAACCACAGGGCCCTTATAATAAAAAAAAAAAAAAACAAAGAAAACATAAAATGGGGGGAAAAAATCTTCAAAAATCTTCTTCTCTGAAATCATAAGTCCCAGAGCTTAGGTATTTAGCATGTAGCAATGTCGAGTGGTCGCCTACATGAATCCTGCCAATCATGCCCCTGGGGTCCAAATCCTGTGGCCCCTTAACTCCAACAACCTTATAATGGAATAAAGCTTTGAACATCTTTGAAACCATGAAGTTCAGACCTTAGATATTTAGTATATAGCAACACAAAATGGTCGCCTACATAAATCCTGCCAACTGTGCCCTTTAGGTCAAAATTGGCCAAGCCCCAGGGCTCATAAGCTCCTATAGACTTATACTGGAAAAAACTTAAAAAAATATTTTTCTCCAAAACCATAAAGCACAGATTTTGTTTCGATTTGAGGCTTTACATCCCCGTCAACACTGTATAGGTCATTTTGGAGATGTCTCTTCCAATTTTGTGGGACTTTTACCCGACATTGAGATGAAATTACATCTCAAGCCCTGTTGCCCAATGAAACCAGTAGGGTTTATAAGCATGGACACCGCTTTGCCTGAGCTTAGATATTTAGTATAATACACTAATGATTTTCTGGTACACAGGTGAGCGATATAGGGCCATGGGGCCCTCTTGTTTCTTCAAATGACATCTCCTAAACCACTGATCGAATTTTGACCAAACTTCACAGGAATGATCCTTAGGTGGTCCCCTTTTAAAGTTGTTCAAATGGTTCCGGTCCATTGCACATCTAGGTCACAGGTGTTAATGTCAAATCATGCTAAAGACTCAGGGAATTACATGTTTAATGGTTACAATGGCTGACATATAAAACAGTCAGTTATAAAGACGTTACGCCGTTGTCATGACGTTTATGACGTCACAGTAGTTCAAAGGTAGATAATTATTACTGTAGTGTATTATATCCCTTATATAAAGTGAATTACATCCCTTAGATAAAGATTAACAACAGGAGCTAAAAATAGATCTTTTAAACAAAAACTTTAAAAATCTTTTTCTCTGAAACCGCAAGGCCCAGTTCTTCGATATTTGATATGAAGCTTCATGTAGTGGACCTCTACCAAGCTTGTTAAAATTATAGCCCTGGGGGGCCAAAATGCCCCCGCGCCGGGGCCTTTGGTTTTACATAGGCTTATATAGGGAAAATCATTAAAAAATCTTCTCCTCTGAAACCACAAGGCACAGGTCTTTAATATTTGTAGTGAAGCTTAACCTGGTGGACCTCTACTAAGATTGTTCAAATTATAGCCTTGGAGCCAAAAATGCCCCCGCCCCGAGGGCCTTTGGTTTTACATAGGCTTATACAGGGAAAATCTTTAAAAATCTTCTTCTCTGAAACCGCAAGGCCCAGATCTTTGATATTTGTAGTGAAGCTTCATCTAGTGGACCTCTACCAAGATTGTTCAAATTATAGTCCTGGGGGCCAAAATGCCCCCGCCCGGGGGGGCCTTTGGTTTTACATAGACTTATATAGGGAAAATCATTAAAAAATCTTCTTCTCCGAAACCACAAGGCCCAAGTCTTTGATATTTGGTGTGAAGCTTCATCTAGTGGGCCTCTTTCAAGATTGTACAAATTATAGCCCTGGGACCCTTTGGTTTTTCATAAGCTTATATAGGGAAAACCTTTAAAAATCTTCTCTGAAACCACAAGGCCCAGGTCTTTGATATTTGGTATGAAGCTTCACCTAGTAGACCTTTACCAAGATTGTTCAAATTATAGCCCTGGGGCCAAAAATGCCCCCACCCAGGGGGCCTTTGGTTTTTCCTAAGCTTACGTAGGGGAAATCTGTAAAACTTTTCTTCTCTGAAATTGCAAGGCCCAGGTCATTGATTTTTGGTGTGAAGCTTAATGTAATGGACCTCTATCAAGATTGTTCAAATTATAGCCCTGGGGCCAAAAATGCCCCCACCCTTCTCTTATACCACAAGGCCCATCCCTGGGGCCTTTGGTTTTACATAGGCTTATATAGGGATGCCCCATCCCCCCCGACCCTTTGGTTTTTCATAGGCTAAATTAGGGAAAATATTTAAAATTCTTCTTCTCTGATACCACAAGGCCCTGGACTATGCTATTTGATATGAAGCTTCAACTAGTGGACCACTACCAAGATTGTTCAAATTATAGCCCTGGGGCCAAAAATGCCCCCTCCCCTGGGGCCTTTGGTTTTACATAGGCTTAAACATGGAAAATCTTTAAAATTCTTCTTCTCTGAATCTGCAAGGCCCAGATCTTTGATATTTGGTATGAAGCTTCATCTAGTGGACCTCTTTCAAGCTTATTCAAATTATAGCCCTGGGGCCAAAAAAGCCGCCACCCCAGGACCCTTTGGTTTTTATAGGCTTATATAGTGAAAACCTTTAAAAATCTTCTTGTCTGAAACCAGAAGGCCCAGGTCTTTGATATTTGGTATGAGGCTTCATCTAGTGGACCATTACCAAGTTTGTTCAAATTATAGCCCTTCGGCCTAGAATGTACTAGAGACACTAATTCTCAGGTGAGCGATTCAGGGCTCTCTGGGCCCTCTTGTTTTTATTTATTTTTTAGCTCACCTGTCACATAGTGACAAGGTGAGCTTTTGTGATCACATTTTGTCCGTCGTGCGTGCGTCCGTCTGTCCGTCCGTCCGTGCGTGCGTCCGTAAACAATTTCAAATAAGTATATCTCTAATACCCCACGGCCAATCTTGATCAAATTTTATGTGAAGCATCATCAGGTAGGGGGTAGGCTGCATAAGGTTTTTGGGCTGATCAGATTTGAATTCTGGTTGCCATGGCAACATATAGCTCCCATAGACTTATAATGAGAAAAATTTAAAAAATCTTCTTCTCTGAAACCACAGGGCCCAGAGCTTAGATATTTAGCTTGTAACAATGCTAAGTGGTCACCTACGTAAATCCTGCCAATCATGCCCCTTGGGTCCAAACCGGCCACATCCCGGGGCCCCTTATCTCCTATAAACTCATAATGGAAAAAAAGCTTCAAAAATCTTCTTCTCTGAAACCACAGGGCCTAGAGCGTAGATATTTAGCATGTAGCAACGGCAAATGGTCACCTACATAATTCCTGCCAATCATGCCCCTGGGTTCCAAATGGGCCACGCCCCGGGGCCCCTTCACTCCCATAGACTCCTAATGGAAAAAAGGTTTGAAGATCTTCTTCTCTGAAACCACAGGGCCCAGACCTTAGGTATTTAGCATGTAGAAACGGCAAGTGGTCACCTACATAATTCCTGCCAATCATGCCCCTGGGGTCCAAATTGGCCACGCCCCAAGGCCCCTTAGCTCCTATTGACTCATAATGGAAAAAAAAAGGTTAAAAAATCTTCTTCTCTGAAACCACAGGGCCCAGAGCTCAGTTATTTAGCATGGAGCAACGACAAGTGGTCACCTACATAATTCCTGCCAATCATGCCCCTGGGGTCCAAATGGGTCATGCCCCGGGGCCCCTTTGCCCCCATAGACTCATAATGGAAAAAAAGCTTCAAAAATCTTCTTCTCTGCAACCATAGAGCCCAGAGCTTAGATATTTAGCATGTAGCAACGGCAAGTGGTCACATACATATTTCCTGCCAATCATGCCCCTGGGGTCCGAACGGGCCACGCCCCGCTACCCCTTAGCTCCTATAGGCTCATAATGGAAAAAAGCTTCAAGAAGCTTCTTCTCCGAAACCACAGGGCCCAGAGCTAAGATATTTAGTAAGTAGCAACGGCAAGTGGTCACCTACATAAATCCTGCCAGTCATGCCCCTGGGGTCCAAATGGGCCACAATCCGGGGCCCCTTAGCTCCCATAGACTCAAAATGGAAAAAAAAAAGTTTCAAAAATCTTCTTCTCTGAAACCGCAGGGCCCAGATTTTAGATATTTAGTATGTTGCAACTGCAAGTGGTCACCTACATAATTCCTGCCAATCATGCCCCTGGGTTTCAAATGTCCACGCCCCAGGGCCCCTTTGCTCCCATAGACTCATAATGGAAAAAAGCTTCAAAATCTACTCTGAAACCACAGGGCCCAGAGCTTAGATATTTGGCATGTAGCAATGGCATGTGGTCACCTACATAACTCCTGCCAATCATGCCCCTGGGGTCCAAACGGGCCACGCCCCGGGGCCCCTGAGATCCTATAGACTCTTAATGGAAAAAAGCTCCAAAAATCTTCTTCTCTGAAACCACAGGGCCCAGAGCTTAGATATTTAGCATTTAGCAATGGCAAGTGGTCAACTAAATAAATCCTGCCAATCATGCCCCTGTGGTCCAAATGGGCCACGCCCCGGGGCCCCTTAGCTCCCATACACTCATACTGGAAAAAAGCTTCAAAAATCTTCTTCTTTGAAACTACAGGGGTCAGAGCTTAGATATTTAGCATGTGGCAATGACAAGTGGTCACCTACATAAATCCTGCCAATCATTCCCCTGGGGTCCAAATGGGCCACACCCCGGGACCCCCTTAGCCCCCATAGACTCATAATGGAAAGAAAGCTTCAAAAATCTTCTCTGAAACCACAGGGCCCAGAGCTTACATATGTAGCTTGTAACAATGTCAAGTGGTCACCTACTTAAATCCTGCCAATCATGACCCTGGGGTCCAAATTGGCCACAACCTGGGGCCTCTTAGCTCCCATAGACTTATTACGGAAAAAAAGGCTTCATAAATCTTCTCTGAAACCACAGGGCCCAGAGCTTATATATTTAGCATGTAGCAATGGCAAATGGTCACCTACATAAATCCTGCAACTCATGCCCCTGGGGTCCAAATGGGCCACGCCCCGGGACCTCTTAGCTCCCATAGACTCATAAAGGAAAAAAGCTTCAAAAATCTTCTTCTCTGAAACCACAGGACCCAGAGCTTAGATATTTAGCATGTAGCAACAGCAACGGCAAATGGTCACCTACATAAATCCTGCCAATCATGCTCCTGGGGTCCCAATGGCCACGCCAGGGGCCCCTTAGCCCCCATAATGGAGAAGAGCTTAAAAAATCTTCTTCTCTGAAACTGAAGCACAGAGCTTGGATATTTAGTATCTAGCAACATAAAATAGTCACCAACATAAATCCTGCTAACCCTGCCCCTGGGGTCAAAATTGGCCATGCCCGAGCTCATCAGCTCCTATAGACTTATAATGGAACTAAATTAAAAAATCTTCTTCTGAAACCAAACGACATAAATCCTGCCAATTATGCCTCTGGGATCAAAATTGGCCACACCCCAGGGCTCTTTAGCTTCCATAGATTTTCAATTGGAAAAACTTAAAAAATCTTCTCTGAAACCACAGGGCCCAGAGATTAAATATATAACATGTAGCAACGTCAAGTTGTCACCTATATAAATCCTGCCACCAATGCTTCTCAGTCTGGGGCCAAAATTGGCCACGCCTATGGGCCCATTAGCTTCAGTAGACTTATAATGGAAAAACAATAGGGCCAACTTTCCCTGTAGCGCTCATCTGTGTACCAGAAAATCTATAGTGAAGTTTAGAATGCACATCGGAGCTTGAAGACATAGTTTTGGCTACATGGTGCTTCCACACAGAGCTGGAACCGAACGCACATGAGTACTGGTAAACAGCTTAGAGGTTCTAATATGTTCTAGAAAGGGTTATCCTTTTGAAGCAAGGAATACATCATTGAACTGGAAAATATGGAGTGTACATGTTTTCTGGGCCAGACTAGCTAGTTTCTGCCATTTAGGCCTCATCAGTGACCCTCAAATATTTTCAAAATTCCACAATGGAATCGATGATCCCGAAGGACAAGAAAATATAAACTACACTATGATCTAGGGCAGGGAGACTTTTTACCACCGCCACACATTCCCAGACTACAGCTGTAGTGACGTTAAATATGTTCTAGAAAGGGTTATCCTTTGGAAGCAAGGAATACATCATAGAACTGGAAAATATGGAGTGTACATGTTTTCTGGGCCAGACTAGCTAGTTTTGGCCATTTAGGCCTCATCACTGACCCTCAAATATTTTCAAAATTCCACAATGGAATCAATGATCCCAAAGGACAAGAAAATATAAACTACACTAAGCCTACCCAGGAAAAGTGGAGCCCCTTGTGTCAAAATTCCTGAAATTAACATTACTTTAGGGCAGGTCAGTTTCCATTAAAATTGATCTATTTTGTTTTAATTTGGATTTGTAATACACACTGCCTTAATGATCAAACTGAACAAACAGTGCAAAGTAGAAGTAAAACAAAGATCAGGAATTGATACAATTAACTTACTCCACCATAAAAGACACCAAACGGAAAGAAATATAAACATTAAGCGACCAGACCATAATGGAAACCCAAACACAGGAAGGCCATAGGGACAGTTACTTTCCCACAAAATGGCCATATGGCCATCCAAAATTAAAAGACACAAGTGATACACACAGTAAGTAACAAACAACAACATAAATAAATCGCCACAGAAGAGCCGCCCTGGAACGGCCAGTGGAAGATTTCCACTGGGGGGCTTAAATCGATTTTACATGGCCACAATCCTCGCCCTTACTTCCGTCGCGATTTAGACAAATAATTTGTTCAGTCCGCATGAAGGCCTCCTAACTCATCAGTGCAACATCTCCGTGAACACAAAAATCAAAGAACCACAGAGGTGAGACAACGGTGAGGACTCGACAGCAAGAAACCACTGAAATGCTGGAGCAAAAGAAAACCAACAGTTAGACCCCGATGAGCCCGACCAGAGACAGAGCATCAGGCACCAACCAGCATTATCTCTCTAATTTTCTATAAGCCTTAACGTTGGAGCCGTCATAGAATCTGAGGCCTGACCCACCGGCGTGCAATTAAAGAGGGAAGCAAAGTTGCCAACCGTGATTGGGTTAACTACCATGCATGCAGTCTGTCGTATAATATCCATGTTGTACCCAATCTTTTTATATCGAAGAATGATTTTACGAAATTGGGTGCTGAAGTCATTGCGGTTATATATTTTTCTGAATTTATATACTAAGTCACCATAAAATTCGGGTTCCGATAGACCTTGTTGCAGAAGAGATTTAAGTCCAATATTGAATTTTGAAATTAAATCAGAATGGCGTCTATAAAATTTTGAAAAGGCTTTGCGTAGTTTATGGTACCGATAACCCTGATTAAGTTATAAGTAGAAGTAAAACAAAGATCAGGAATCGATACAATTAACTTACTCCACCTATAAGACTGTTGAGAAATAACTTCCTTTGAGACACTAACATACCAGTTGCTTTTTAAAGCAAGCAATTTGTTCTCTATATTTATAAAATGGCAAATATGTTCTTACCATAAGAACAAAACATTGAAAAAGTTTAGAGGGAAAACTAGAGAATCCAGACTTAGCTGCAACTTCTCTGGATTTTTATACCCCACCACATGTAGTGGTGGGGTATTATGATATACCGTCGAGTGTCTGTCTGTCCACCCGCACCATTTCCAATCGATAGCTTGCGTAAGTTTTCACAAATTTTTTTCAAATTTTGCATACATGTTTATACCGGGAATGAGTGGTGTGGGATTGTTAATTGGAAAATCCATTAACATTTGACAGAGTTACGGTCCTTTTTAGTTCAAAATAAAGGTTTTGGGGGCCTTTCCGTTCAATAACTTGAACATTTTTTCACGGATTTTCTTCAAATTTTGTATATACATTGGTATTGGGTATGAGTGGTTTGGGATTGTTATTGTGCAAAAAATGTTAACATTTAACATAGTTATGGCCATTAACAATTTCCATTAAATAGTTTTTGGAAGCAGGTTTTGGATTGTTTAAAGGCTAAATGCGTTATTATTTGACAGAGTTATTGTTGTTAACAATTTCCATTAAATGGTTTTTGTACACTTATTCCATTACTAAATGGAGTGAGTGAGTGTTTCAGTTTTACGTCCCACCAACAGCGAAGGTCATACGGAGACGGGACCTCGGTTTTAAAGACTCATCCGAAAGTCTGGAGAAGCCCGGGATCGACCCTGCGATCCCTGGTTTACAAGGCGAGTAGCGTAACCACTACACCATGGAGGCTTCTATTACTAAATGGAATATATGGATGAAACTTCACAGATATATAGACCACTTTATGAAGAATGTTTAGTATTATTAATTGGCAAAATACGTTAACATATTCAACAGTTATGGTCATGCCATTAACAAATTCCATTTAATGTTTTTGGACTTTTATTTGTTTATTTTATGGACTAATTGGATTAAATTTTGTATATATTGGTATTGGGAATGTGTGGTTTGGGTATTGCTCATGGCACAAATACCTTAATATTGGACAGAGTTATTGTTGTTAACATTTTCCATTAAAAGGTTTTTGGGCACTTGTTCCATTACTAAATGGAATATATGGATGAAACTTCACAAATATATAGACCACTATAGGGAGCATGTTTACTATTGTTAATTGGCAAAATACGTTAACATATTCAACAGTTATGGCTGTGTACAAATAAAAACCAAAAATGAGTTCCTTTAAGAGCAATGGAAACATTCATAAGAAAGAAGATGGGTCATACTACGTAGTATGAAATGCTTTTTGGGCTCTTATTCCTTAACTTAGTGGAATATATGGATGAAACTTCACGTATATGTACTATTAAAGGAAACATGTTTGGGCTTGTTAATTGGCAAAATACGCTAACATCTTTATCAGAGTTTTGGTTGTTAACAATTCTCATTAAATGTTTTTTTTTTATTCCTTTACTTAATCCTTTACCACTCAGATACGTATTTTCCCGACTCTATCCATTACCACTCAAACCCGTATATTTACAACTTTATCGATTAACGTACAGATACGTATATTCCCGTGTGTCGCCATTTGAACAAATACATGTTTGCCCGTGTCTCAAAATCAATCACGTTATTTTAACCTTTTTCCTAAATATAAAAACGCCGGATGTTTATTAATGTTAAGTTTGGTCTTTTGCCAACAATATTTGCAAAAAAAAAACAGATATGTTTCTATATAAAGTTTTTGTGTAATTTGCAACCAAACACACCAGGGGTTTCTTCTCCTGAATCACGATGACCTTGCCTTACCGTAATGGAAAATTACTGGGTTGAGTTACTGAATGACGCAATATTTGTGTGTCGGTCGCGCATGATTTGCATAATTTATGTAGAGACAATTAGCGCTGTATAATCAGTGAGCTTCAAGGGATTTATGGTCCAAGATAATTAATTAATTGGGGATTATGATACCCTAGGAATGTCATTATACAACGGATGCCACCTGGAGCGTGCCGAGCATTGAGCCGCAATAAATTACGTAACAGTACCCAAAAGTGTACCCAGGTGGTCATCGGAAGGGCAATAAAACCCACAGATGGGTAGAAGGCCTTTCATTGGTCAATAGTTTCAGCCCCTTTAATGAATATTAATTTCTACAACAAAAAAAAATTGCGACGTCTGATCAGGGTCTCACCGCCGACACTTTACAGACAGACAGATGCAATTATTAGCGGCACCTGATCAGGGTCTTCAGGTTTTTGGACCTTATAATGCTACGGCACCCGGATCAGACGCTCCACAATTATCGCCGCGACGTCTGATTCAGCTCCAACCGCCGACGGTTCATTTTATTTTATTTTCCGCGATCGAATAGGTATGGAGGATATAGCGACCGTCCAAATGTCCGTCCGTCCGTAGACACAACAGACAGATGCAAACAATGCAGATCCGGATCAGACGCCATACTATTATTGAACGGCGTCTGATGAGGGTCTACATGTTGGAAGAAGGCATCTGAGACGGCGCAGACCCGGACAAGACCCTGCGCAACGGTAACGCGGCATCTGATCAGGGTCTTATTGCCGACGGTGGTGTTTTTTATCCCTAGTCTGAACAGGTTTGGAGCCTGGCGTCCTTTCATTCGCCCGATCGTAGACACAAAATTATGAGTGAAGTCCGTTCAAATGTTCGTCCGTAGACGCAACAGACATGAAAACAATGCAGATCCGGATCAGATGTACAATTATTAAACGGCGTCTGATGATGGTCTACAGGTATGTAGACGGTATCTGAGACGGCGCAGACCCGGACAAGACGTTGCGCAACGACAATGCGGCATCTGATCAGGGTCTTATCGCCGACGGTGGTGTTTTTTTAACCCTAGTCTGAATAGGTACGGGGGATATAGCGATCAGCGTGGCGTCATCCACCTAACCGTCTGTATAACAAAAGACAGAACACAAAGGTGCAAACAGTGCAGATTTGAATTAGACACCATACAATTATTATACGGCGTCTGGATAGGGTCTACAGGTTTGTAGACCCTATATGCGACGGCACAGACCCAGAGCAGACGCTGTACAGTGATCATTCGACGTCTGATCATGGTCTGACTGCCGACGGTGCGTTTTATTTTTATCCCCTGACCAAATAGGTTCGGGGATAAAACAATCAGCCTGGCGTCCGTCCATCCGTCCGTCCGCAAACAAAATTATGAGTCTGGCGTCCGTTCACATGTCCGTCCGTCAGTAGACACAACAGACAGATGCAAGCAATGCAGATTCGAATCAGACCTGTACAATTATTAAACGGCGTCTGATGAGGGTCTACAGGTTTGTAGACGACATATGGGTCGGGGAAGACCCGGACAAGACGCTGCACAACGATAATATGTTGTCTGATCAGGGACTAATCACCAACGGTGGTGATTTTTATCCCTAGTCTGAACATGTTCGCGGGATATAGCGATCAGCCACCCAATTGTCTGTAAAACAATAGACAGAACACAAAGGTGCAAACAGTGCAGATTTGAATCAGACGCCTCACAATGAGTCTGGCGATTGAGGTGCCGATTGAGGCAGTTCTAACGAGTACCCACAACCTTGGTCTTGGTGCAGAAATAATGAAAATAATGTATACCAGGTTCAGATAGATGTTCATTTCACAGACTTATGAACATGATCTTATTTCTGCATAAAAAAGTATGTTATGGAAACTTGTTGGAAGAGCCTCAGTGACATGCCCTAATGATTACCTACAAAATATGTTTTTGTACGGAAATAAGAAAAATAATACGTGGATACCCCCTCTTTTCTGGGGCTATGGTGCTTAAAAATACTTTCTCTGACCAACCCAAAACAGAAATTTGCTCAAGAAAAAATTTTGCTTACTTTAACACTTCATATTTTCAAAATGCAAAGAGAAACTATAATAAATTTAGTACCATTGGAAAGAAAATTTAATTTCCTAGAAACTTTACATTTACATAATTATTGTCAGAAAATACTAAAATAATCATTATTGTAACATAAGGGTGTAAATCACACAAAAATGCCAATATCTCTGTTCAGATAAGACTGTCTGGCCTATCAGCCATATATGGACTATTGATTATTGATTTACCTATATCAGTGTTCTGTTAAGATACTATATTTGCTAATTTTCTGAGTGGTAAAGGGTTAATGGAATATTTGGATAAAAAAAAAACATAAATATATAGACCATTTATAGAAGCATATGGTTGGGATGGTTAGTGGGCAAAATGAGTAAACATTTGGCAGAATTACGGTTTTTAACATTTTCCATTAAATAGTTTTTGGAATTTTATTCATGTATTTTATTTTCCATGTAAGAAACGTTTTTTGGCCCATAGCTTCTTAACTATATGGAATACCCTGAAAATTTTTTACAGATATACAGAACATGTAAGGAAGCCTATTGTGGTCATGGATCATACCATATTGGCCTGCAGTGGTGGGGTATCATGCAGTGTTAGTGACGCTTTTATTATTTTTATTTTCATTTACCGGCAGGAAGTAGAGCACATCTGTTATAATTCTGTTATCCATGAGGCTGCAGCATTTTCAGTGTATTTTTTTTATCTTGCAGGATCACAGATGTTGATAATCCAAACCTGGTCATCAAAGATGCTGTTGAGAGTGAACTGAACACATTGTGTGCAAATATTGAACTCAGAAAGTCACTAATTGGTCCGAATTTCAGACATAATGGAATCAAAATTTGCTCTTAAAATTCCTTTTTGAGCATTTTGCCTGAAACATTATATGATAATTGTTTCAGTTACAGCTTAACTTTTTTTTTAAGAATTTTTTCTTATTTATCTCTTAATTTATGTGTCTCCTGTACCAGGTAAGTTGCATCTGGTGAAGATATCTTGAATGATGTCTTGATCATTCAACCTTTTTAGTATACAATGTCAAACAAAAACAAAAAAAAAAACAACAGATTGTTGGTATACTGCACAGTTAACTGTTCCGGCACAATTAACTGTACAGTTAACTTACTTTTGAATACACATCACAAACATTTCACCAATTTTATGGAGGGTCTCTTCCTTTGGGAGTTTAACCGCCTTGCTGATCTATGTGCCATTTTTCATTGATAACTGTTTTTGACAAATCAAAACTCAAATTGACATTTCATTTTCTATTTTTAGGTTGAAAAATTAGCAGAAGAATCCTTTACATATGACATTTGTCTTGTTATTGTGGATGTACATGTTTTCAAAAGTATATGATTATTGTGTTTTGTGAAATTATGAAGTGTTTGGAAAATAGTGCTCTGGGACACTATGAATTACTTTAATTCATTTACTACTATTCCTGTGGAATAATGATATACTGTGAAGATAGTGCTCTGTGACGGTGTATTTTAGTAAAAACAGTGCCTTGTGACATCATATTTATATTGGATTGTAGTGATACATGTTCCTCAAGTGTGTATATTGACAAAAGATTGCTAGACTACCAATAGACAATGCCTCGTAGAAAGAATTGGAAGATATGCAAGGCAAGGCAGGATTTTGAAGGCACAAAGAAGCTGTCAAGTAAAATGGGTGTCGAGAATATATCAGATGGGGGTTCATCCCAGCCCACAAAACCATATGTGTCTCTTGAAATGGGTGTCATGAATCTATCAGACGGGGGTCTATCCCAGCCCAACAAACCGTCTGTGTCTCTTGAAATGGGTGTCATGAGTCTATCAGATGGGGGTCCATCCCAGCCCACAAAACCATCTGTGTCTGAGATTTCTGAGATTGTTGATATATCCGATTTTACCGAGATTTTTGATATTGCTGAGATTTCTGATATTGCTGAGAGTTATGAGATTGCTCAGATTTCTGATATTGCAAATGATACATTGACTGATTCTGTGCTTGAAGTTTTGCAAAGTTCAAATTACAAAGATATTAACAGACAACAACAAGTACAAAATACCAAAATCCATTCACCTATAGAGATTACAAACAATGTGTTATGCTCTTCACAAATTGATGAAAAAACTATGTATACTGCCTTTCCTGTAACAGAACAAACTGAAACAGTGCTATGGGAGCCTTCTAATGGTCCATTTAACTCTATCAAATTTGAGCTGGGATCTTTTCACCAAGGTACAGAAATATTTAGCAATGCGTCCAGAGGATGTCAGTGTACTGCAAATGCACTTTGTTCATTAATATATGCAGAAGCCTCTGTGGTCGAGTGGTTACGCTACTCGCCTTGTAAACCAGGGATCGCAGGTTCGATCCCGGGCTTCTCCAGACTTTCGAATGAGTCTTTAAACCGAGGTCCCGTCTCCGTATGACCTTAGCTGTTGATGGGACGTAAAACTGAAACACTCACTCACTCATTAATATATGCAGCATATTCAGACATTTCATGTAGTGCAGATCTAGACAACATACTTTTAGCTGGAGATTGTCTGTATAATAAGATCATACGTGAATTAAAGGCAAAAGGTAAATTAAGAAGTAAATTACTTTGCTTTGATGAACTTCCAAGATTAGTTTCAATTTTAAACAAAGAAGTTATTGTAAAAACATCTGCTATTGTGACAGGTCTTTGCACAGAACAGTTTGTCAGTACCAGTTTACCTTCTCTTCACCAAGTATTGTATACTGCTTTACGAAATTCTTCAAGTGTTTTGTTAATGGTAGGTTCAATTTGTTGTTCTGTGTTCAAGCGAGATTGCAAGTATTTTATATTTGATTCACATTCCCATGGTTTCAACGGATTATCTGTTCCAGATGGAAAATCATTGCTAGCTGCTTTCAGTTGTTTAGATGATCTAGTGACATTTCTATATGCGTTGTTTGAAAGTATGATGCTTTCAATTTCCACACAGTTTGAAATGCTTTCTATAGACTTTGACATATCAAATTTTGAGCATAAGTCAGTATTTGATATTAAAAATCATGCAGAGTGCCATACTGACACACCATGTGAATATGCTTGGAAAACTGTAACTAAAAAGAGAAAGGTTTCTGAAAGCCATATGAGGAATGCACATGCAAGAGAAGACATTAATGCTAATTCAAGCAGTGAAAATCATGCAACACTTATTGGCAGATACTTTAAGGATCAAAAGCATAAACTTGAAGAAAAAACATGTAATAGTACAAAGATAACTAGAAATCAAAAGTTTAGAAATAAAGAAACTGAAATAAACAAGAAAAAAGGTACTGAAAGAAAAGAGTATATGAGAGTTTATATGCAGAAACGAAGACAAGACTCTAATTTCAAAGGAAAAGACAAAGAGTTTACTCTTAAATCTAAGCAGAGTGCTAGACAGTCTGAAGAATATCGAAAAAAGGATAAAGAATATACCCTTAAATCAATGCAGAGTGCTAGAAAGTCTGAAGAATATCGAAATAAGGATAGAGAATATACCCTTAAATCAATGCAGAGTTCTAGACAGTCTGAAGAATATCGGAAAAAGGATAGAGAATATACCCTTAAATCAAAGCAGAGTGCTAGACAGTCTGAAGAATATCGGAAAAAGGATAGAGAATATACCCTTAAATCAAAGCAGAATTCTAGACAGTCTGAAGAATATCGGAAAAAGGATAGAGAATATACCCTTAAATCAAAGCAGAGTGCTAGACAGTCTGAAGAATATCGGAAAAAGGATAGAGAATATACCCTTTTAACAATCAAAGCAGAGTGCTAGACAGTCTGAAGAATATCGAAAAAAGGATAAAGAATATACGCTCAAATCTATGCAGAATGCTAGACAATCTGAAGAATGCCGGAGAAAAGACAAAGCTATGACAAAGGCATGTATGAGAAGAGCCAGATTGATAGATGAATACAAAAAATGGGAAAGTGAAAACAAAAGAAATTCTTGAGAATGCCATGAATTCAAACAAAAAGATATTGCAATACAAAATCTGTCGAAGAGAAAGGCATGGTCAGATCCATACATAGTAGAACAAGAAAGGGTTGCAAAACAACAGTGGAGATTAAATGAAAGAAATAAGAAGGCTGAAAACATTATAGATTGTAAAAGAAAAGCTACCAAGCGTAAAGATCCATCGTTTTCACAAGCTGAAAAGATAATCGCAAAGCACAGAAAATATGGTTGTGATATTGATGTTTGTATTGAAAAGTTTCACAAGACTATATCAGTTGGACCTGTCTATAGTTGTTGTCTACAGACATGGTTTGGAGAGACTGTGTCAAAAGCTAAACTATTTGTTTGTAAAGACAAGGAAAAATATCTAACAGGTGTGAAATCAGTCAATGATGAAGAATGGATATGCTGTACATGCAAAGACAATATTAAATGTGGTAAAGTCCCAAAATTTTCTGTTTTAAACGGAATGAAGTGGCCACCAAAACCGAAAGAATTGGAGCTGTTTCCACTTGAAGAACGCCTTATTGCCCTACGCATACCCTTCATGCAGATGCGAGAACTACCTAGAGGTCGCCAATTATCAATAAAGGGAAATTTTGTTAATGTACCTGTTGATATTCAACCAGTTGTAAATGCTTTACGAAGACCTTTTGATGAAAATGTTACAGTTGCAGTGAAATTAAAGAAAAAGATGTCATATAAGTCGTATGTATTCTCAGAAAATGTTCGACCTTTTCATGTGCTTTGCACTGGCTAATGAGTGGTAGTGAATTGTACAAACATGCAAATGTTGAAATAGACCAGCAGTGGTTAAAGAAAATCACAGAAGAAAGTAATGAAACACTGCATGCATTTTTTGAGTCACAAAAAAAAGCCTGCTTTGTAACAAATAATGTACATTTTGATGGTGTTTTGGATGAAAGTCTTCAGGATATTCCACATGATCAGAACCAAGCTGAGGTTATACATAACTTTTTTGAGTCATACACAAAAGAATGTTCAAACTATGATATTGTTGATTTTGATGGTGTTGTTAGTGATATGTTTGACAAGTGTTCAAATGATCAGATAGAAAAAAATGATGATATTTCAAATGATAATACAGCTCATGTGGAAGACCTGTATGATTCAGATGCAGAAGAAATCGCTCAGGAAAATGTGGGAAATATTGACACTCTGTTGGATGATGCAGATCTTGAAAACAGAAATTCTACTATCACATTTGCTCCTGGAGAAGGTCAGCGACCACTCAGTATATTTCAAGATAAAGATTCCGAATATCTTTGTTTCCCAACCATATTTTGTGGGCAGAGGCGAATAGATAATGATGATAGAAAAGTGCCAGTACATTATAGTGATATTGCAAAGTGGGAATTGAGAAGTCAGGATAGGCGGGCTGCTAACAGTGTACCTAATGTATTTTTTAAACTGAAAAAAAAATACAAATGAAGCAATTGAATGATAAAGCAAACCTTGCTGTTAGAAGGTGTCAAACTGGAACAAATAATATTACTGCTGTACAAGCAAGAAATCCAGAGTGTATTGACAATATTGTAAAAAATGATGAAGGTTACTATTTATTTAAACAGCTAAGAAATTCTCCAGCTTATTTAGAATCTAGAAAAAAAGATGTATATGCTATGATTCGACAGTTGGGTTTGCCAACTTGGTTTATGTCATTGTCCTCGGCTGATACAAGATGGATTGACCTGTTGAAAATGTTAGGTATCTTAAATAAAAATTTTAACTACACTGATGACCAAATTGAAAACTTGGCTTGGGAACAAAAGATCAAACTCATTCAATCTGATCCAGTCACTTGTTCTAGATATTTCGAGCATAGAGAAGAATTCATCAACACAGTCCTAAAGAGTGAGCATGAACCTCTTGGAAAAGTTGTTGATTACTTTTTTAGAGTGGAATTTCAGCAACGTGGTTCGCCACACATACACATGATTTTATGGGTACAAAATGCACCAAAATTCAATGTGGATTCGGATGAAGAGTTGGCTGCTTATGTGGATCAGTATTTAAGATGTTCTATAGACAATCCACATCTTAGTGGTTTAATAGAACTTCAAATTAACAAACATTCTAGAACATGTAGAAAACGAGAAGATAAAATCTGTCGATTTGGTTATCCTTTGCCACCTCTATCCAAAACTATGGTCTTACAGCCTCTGGAAACTGAAAAAGACAAGTATTACAAATTTTACCAAAACATACAGAAAACAATGAACGATAAGAAAGATGGATATGATATGTCTTATGAAGGGTTTCTGACAAATGTTGTCCAAATGAGCGAGGAAGAATATATTAACTGTATCAGAAGTTCATTAAACTCTTCAAAAGTGTTTTTGAAAAGAAATCCGAGTGAGATCCGTGTAAATCTGTACAATGATAGTGTGTTAAAAGCATGGAAGGCAAACATTGACATACGATTTGTGTTAGATCCATATGCTTGTGCTATGTATATAGTTTCATATATTAGTAAATCTCAAAGAGGGATGAGTAATTTGTTGCATGCATCTGCAAAGGAAGCAAGGAATGGCAACATGGATCTCAAAAGACAAGTTAGACATACTGGAAATGTATTTTCAAACAGTGTTGAAGTAAGTGCACAAGAGGCAGTTTATTTGGTACTGCAAATGCCATTGACTAAAAGTTCAAGTAGTGTTGTCTTCATAAATACGTCACTCCCAAACCAGAGAGTGCAGTTATTGAAACCAAAGTCAGTACTTGCTGAATTGCCGGCAGACTCTACAGATATAATGTCAGACAATAAAATTAAAAGATACTCGAAGCGTCCAAAACCATTGGAAAAATATTGTTTAGCTGATTATGTGTCCGAGTTAGAAGTAATATATCCGGATGGCCAGAATGACAATAGAGATGAAGGGGAGCAAGATTATGAGAAAGCTGCAAAAATGTCAGATGAAGAAAGCTTTGGTGATGGTGAAACTATTTTAACTTTAAAGAATGGCATGAAAATTAAAAGATGTCGTAATTCTAAAATTATTAGGTATGTGCGATTCAATTGCAAAACAGATGAAGAGAACTATTATAGAGAGAAACTATTACTTTTTCACCCATGGAGAAATGAAGAAACTGACTTGCTTGGAACTTTTAGAACATATAAAGAACACTATGAGTCTATGAAGCATGTGATAGATCATAAATGTTCAACTTACGAACATCATGCTGAAGAGCTGGAATTAGCAAGACATTTAGCGGAAATTGATTATGATGCATTTGATAATATTGCACCAAGTACACAACAAGTTGAAGGTGATGATGCTGAAATGGAACCATTTCAGTCTGAAGAGTTTATATATTTTAATCCTGATAGAATTGAATATAGAGACTATGATATAGGGACTGAAATTGGATGTTATGTTTCTGCACCTCAGATTGATGTGAATGAAAATATCCTTTCAGATATTGATTACAGAAAGCTCCTGCAGTGTTTAAATAGTAAACAAAAACAATTTTACTATCATGTGATTCACTGGATTAAAACAAAGGATGCCCCTTTATATGTATTTCTTTCTGGTGGAGCTGGTGTTGGAAAAAGTCTAGTTATTCGAGCATTGTATCAGACTTTGTTTAGCATATTAAATCTAAAAGAAGGAGAAGATGCAGAGCATACCAGGGTTCTTCTTTGTGCATTTACAGGAAAAGCAGCATTTAATATTAATGGTTCTACCATCTCATCTGCATTTAAACAAAAGTATAAGCAATCAGATCAAACATTAACCTGTGACAGTCTGAATACCTTTAGATCAAAGTACCGTGATTTGTCAGTTGTGATTATTGATGAAATTTCAATGGTTAGTAATTCTATTTTGAATTTTATTGATCAGAGACTTCAAGCATTGAAAGGAACATGAACACCTTTTGGTGGTGTTAGCATTATTGCTGTTGGTGATCTTTATCAGTTGAAACCTGTGAGTGGCGATTGGATATTTAATGACATGAAACATGATGCAGCTGCTTTATTACAAAATCTCTGGAAAGACTTATTTACCATGTTTGAATTAACAGAAATTATGAGACAGAAAGATGACCTTGAATTTGCAGAATTGTTAAATAGATTAAGGGTCAATACCTTGACTGCTGAAGACAAGGCTAGGTTTAAGCAGTGTGAAGTGACTACAAATGATATTGAATATCAAAAAAATGTACCTCACCTCTTTGCAGAAAACTATTTCATGCATGTTTTTAATGATGAAATTATAAGAAATATGGCAACAGAAAAAGTTGAAATACCGTGCATGGATACATATGTCTCACCTAAGTTATCTACAGAAAAGACAGACTGTGCACTCAAGAACCTAAAGAATGTAACAGATTCAAACCAAACAGCAAATTTACATTGCTCGTTAACAGTTGTTGTTGACATGATTTATGATTTAACAATAAACATAAAAACAGAAGATGGACTAGCAAATGGAGCATCATGTGTAGTTAAGTTTATTGAATATAAACTACAAACCACACGACGTCCAAGCATAATTTGGGTTCAGTTTGATGACGAAAAAGCAGGAATGGAAACAAGAATCAAATACAAAAACAGGGGACTTTATCATAGCAGTATTGATGATAATGGGACACCAATTTTTGATGTCAACAGATCATTTACTTACAACAGAAAGACCTTTCAGAGAGTTCAATTCCCTTTGCAACCTTCTGCAGGGTGTTATGTACATAGAGCACAAGGTAGTACCCTTGAAAGAGTTGTCATTGACTTATCACAACGTAAAACCCGCAAAGTTCCACATTTACACTATGTTGCACTCAGCAGGGTAAGGTCAATTGAAAAGCTTCAGATCCTTAACTTCAATGAGAAAGCATTACAAGTTGATGATCAGGTTAAGACAGAAATGCAGCGATTGCATGAAACCGCAATGCTTCAACTGTGTGATACATCTTTAGAATTGATAGACCCAGTTTCACATTTCAACGTCGCTTTCAATAATTGTAGATCCTTGAATCTTCATTTTGATGATGTTAGACATGACAAAAACCTGTTGTCAACCCACATATTTGGATTAGCAGAAACACGACTACATCAGCCTGATAATGATAGTGATTATGCAATAGAACACTATCGTTTGATAAGAAATGACCAAGTAGGATACAGTAGTTGCAAAAGACCTCCTCATGGACTAGCAGTTTATGCTAGAAATGATATACTTATAACACAGAATAGAAAGTATAGTTCAGATACATTAGAATTTATTATGATAACTACCAGGCATGTCTCGATTGAAAGTCAGGTTGTTTTTTTTGTATAAGTCACCTCAAATGTCTAACAGTAATCTTCTTTCTTGTCTGAACAAAGAACTTATTCCATATTTGACCCCATCAAAGCCATTGGTGATACTTGGAGATTTCAATATTGATGTTTTGCTGAAACATAGCATTGTTAAGAAATTAAGTGATATGTTTTCATGCAAAATGCTTATAAATGAATGTACCACAGATCATATGACAATGCTTGATTTGATATTTTCTAATGTTGATTTTTCATATGTTGATGGTGCAGTTGGAACATGTGAAACATACTGGTCAGATCACAAAATAGTCTTTTTGCACAAAAATCCACATAGTTGAAGACTTTTTATGTATAATACCAGCCTCTCATATAAAGGTTGCTTTTTATAGCCCCGCTTGAAAAGTGGGGCTATATTGGATTTGCCCTGTCATTCCGTAATTCTGTAATTCCGTAATTCTGTAATTCCGTAATTCCGTTATTCCGTTATTTTTTCGTCACAGTTTTCCCCGAAACTAAGAGAGCTAGAAAACTAAAACTTTGTATACACGTGGACAATGGGTGCCTCCACGGACCTTACCGAAATTATGACCAAGGGCCCATAACTCTTGGAGTTATCTCCCCTGATAGGTTTTTTTAAATGAAAATGTTTGGTCACAGTTTTCTCAGGAACGAAAGAAGCTAGAAAGCTCAAACTTTGCATAAATGTGGACAATGGGTGGATATAGGGAGCTTACCAAAATAATGGCCAAGGGCCCATAACTGTTGGAGTTATCTCTCCTGATAGGTTTTTTAAATAAATGAAAATATAGGTTTTTTTTAAATGAAAATGTTTGGTCACAGTTTTCTCAGGAACTAAAGAAGCTAGAAACCTCAAACTTTGCATAAATGTGGACAATGGGTGGATATAGGGAGCTAACCAAAATAATGGCCGAGGGCCCATTACTTTTGGAGTTATCTCCCCTGATAGTATAGTTTTTTTTAATAAATGAAAAGGTTTGGTGACAGTTTTCTCAGGAACTAAGAAAGCTAGAATACTGAAACTTTGTATGAACATGAAAAGTGGGTGGATGTATGGCCCTTACCAAAATAATGGCCAAAGGCCCATAACTCTTGGAGTTATCTCCCCTGATAGGATATTTTCTGCAAGTAAAAAAATCATTTCACTTTTCTAACCATCAAACCATGAAAAATATTTTCGATACAGTTTTCTCAGGTACTAAGAAAGCTAGAAAGCTGAAACTTTGTATAAACATGAACATTAGGTGGATGTAAGTAAATAATGGCCAACAACATTACTCTTGGGGTTATCTCCCCAGCAAAGAAAAAAAAAAATATTAAAGTTTTCTCTGGAACTAAGAAAGCTCCCCTGATAGGTTAAAAGCTTTTAGAGTCAATGTGTCTTACTCCTCTGATAGCGCTATAGCGGGGCTATAGTCAGATCCTCTGACAGCTCTAGTTTACTAATTGTCTTGATGAAATTGGAACAGAGGAATCTATTGGTCAGGACATAATTTACTGCCTTTTTTTGCACAACAACTTGAAAATGGTTGTTCCAAGTTGTTGTTCAAAAACATGAAACAATAGGATTTATAAGCATGGACAGTCCGACTCACACCACTTTGCTTGGGCAGGCTTAGTTCCTCTAAGCAGTTTACCAGTACACGTGTACTGGTCAGATCACAAAATAGACTTTTTGCACAAAAAATCCACATAGTTGAAAACTTTTTATGTATAATACCAGCCTCTCATATAAAGGTTGCTTTTTATACCCCGCCACACGATAGTGGCGGGGTATTATGTTATACCCTCCGGTGTCTGTCCGTCTGTCCATATGTCTGTCCGTCCGTCCGTCTGCACTTCGTTTCCGATCGATAACTTGAGTATTTTTTCACGGATTTTGTTCAAATTTTGCATACATATTGGTATTGGGGATGAGTGGTTTGGGATTGTTAATGGGCAAAATCCGTTAATTTTTAGCAGAGTTATTGCCCTTTTCAGTATCTGAAAAATGGTTTTTGGCCTCTAATTCCCTTACTATATGGAATATCTGGATGAAACTTCACAGATATATAGAGGACTAAACGGTTCATATTGTAGCCAAGGACTGCTACTCTGGCTGTTCCACCGGCCCCGATAGCTCAGTTGGTAGAGTGTCCGCTCCGGGGAACGGGAGGTCTGGGGTTCGATCCCGGGCCGCGACATACCAAATTCGTTAAAAATGGTACTAGCTGCTCCTCGCTTGGCACTCAGGTTTACGGGGAAGAGCTAGGACTGGTCGATCCAGTGTCAGGATAATGTGACTGGGTGTGGTATCATGTAATGTGTCTGGGACATGATACTTCAGTGAGGCAGCACTATAAACGTGAGCATTGAGCTCCCTGTCGCAACCAGACACCGTCGTGATGTGACTGAAAAATTGTTGAAGCGACGTTAAACCCGAATTCACACACACACTGGCTGTTCCAGTTCTTGAGTTATCTGCCCTTGACGTATTTAAAAAATGCATTTTAGACTAGTTCGTTTATCATTTATAATATCTTGCTGAAACTTCATAGATATGTAGTAGATGAATTGTTATATACTGTGGCAAAGGAACATGACTCTGGCTTTCCCAGCGATTGAGTTATCTGCCTTTGAAATATCTGAAAAATGGTTTTTGGCCTCCAGTTCCCTTACTATATGGAATATCTCGATGAAACTTCACAGATATATAGAGGACTTAATGGCTCATATTGTGGCCAAGGACCGCTACTCTGGCTATACCAGTTCGTGAGTTATCTGCCCTTGAAGTATTTAAAATGCATTTTAGACTGTAGTTCCTTTATTATTTATAATATCTTGCTGAAACTTCAAAGATATGTAGTAGATTAAATGTTACATACTGTGGCAAAGGAACATGACTATGGCTTTCCCTACAATTGAGTTATCTGCCCTTGAAATATATAAAAAGGGATTTTGGCCTATAGTTCATTTATTATTTGAAATATATGGATAAAACTTCTACTCCCTCTGCTGTCTGTCTGTCTGTCTGTCTGTCCATCCATTTGTATGTCTGTCCATCTGTCTGTCTGTCCCTTTTCAGTATCTGAAAAATAGTTTTTGGCCTCTAGTTCCCTTACTATATGAAATATTTGGATTAAACTTTACAGATATATAGAGAACTAAAGGGTACATATTGTGACCAAGGACCATATAGAGGAGTAAAGGGTACATATTATGGCAAAGGACCACTTCTCTGGCTGTTCCAGTTCTTTAGTTATTTACCCTTGATGTATTAAAAATCGATTTTAGACTCTAGTTCCTTTATTATTTGCAATATCTTGCTAAAATTTCATTGATGTACAGCAGACTAAATATTACATATTGTGGCAAAGGTACATGACTCTGCCTGTCCCTGCCCTTGATAAGTCTAAAAAATGGAATTTGTGTCTGTTGGTCAGTGCATACAAAACGGAATTTGTGTCGGTTGGTCAGTGCATACTTAATGGAAATCCATCCAGCCATCTGTGTTTTATTTCCAGTCAATAATTTGAACATTCTTTGCTGAAGCTGCTGCTATCTAATAGTGAAAAAGGTGAGATAGTACATCTACCCATGCTAGAATTAATTTGTGGATTTTGTCCCTGTGAGAATGCCAAAAGATCACCCACAAACATCTTAATTTATGATTGGTTGCCATTTATGCTTAATCCTTTTGATTGAAGCCTAATCAACCTCACCCTTGGAATGTGCAGTAAAAGCCTAACCAAATAGATGCCTAAAATAAAGGCCCTTCTAAGTGGTTAACCAGTACTTAGTGCACATACTTCATGCCTGCCCTTCTTGAATCAGCGGAAGGAGCACAATGACCGTAGAAATTACTTCATGATCAGTCTTCACGAAAGAATATAGTCAGACAGGCAGTACATCGAAAAACATGAAATTCTTACATGTACCACATAAAGATACATGTTCCACAGCCATTTAAGGTAAATACTTGCCTCCATAATTTTCTAATAATGTCAACTTATTGAGTTGCCTTCCCATCAAATGTCTGAAAAATGGATTTTTACATATGCTTCCTACATCTTCTAACAACTTCATCCACTCACATTAAGACATTACACTTGCAGATCATACCTCTGCTATCCCCTTTCTAGTTATTTAGCCTTGATATATTTTCAAATAAGTTACATTGCTTAGCAGTGGCGGGGTATTAGCCCCCGCCCATAGGGGCTTGAAGAAATATATGGGCTGCATGATGCTTCCACGCAGAGCTGAATCTGGCTTGCACACTAGTACTTGTAAACCGCTTAGAGGATCTAAGCCTTCCAGGAACCGCGGTGCGAGGTGGACCGTCCATGCTAATAAACCCTATTGGTTTCATTGGGCGACAGGGCTTGAGATGTCATTTCATCTCAATGTCGGGTAAAAGTCCCACAAAATTGGAAGCAACGTCTCCAAAATGACCTTTACAGTGTTGACGGGGACGTTTAACCTCAAATCAAACAAAAGTGGCGGGGTATTATGCAGTGTCTGCGGTGCTTTTATTTACTAATTGTCTTGATGAAATTGGAACAGAGAAATCGATTGGTCAGGTCATAATGTACTGCCTTTTTTGCACAACAACTTGGAAAGGGTGCCAGGTGTTCTTTATGCTACTTTTCAATGCACTCACCCACCAGATAAAATGCAGTACTTACCTTTTTTCAAAGGTAGGTATTGCTGGTGGTTTTGCAAGATTTGGGTGGCCACCTCCTACAGACATCAGGAAATGAACACCCCTGTAAAACTCCAAATTATATAGAGAAAAATGGAGTTTACAGAGCTATTCTTTATTTTCTTTTCATTATTATTTCGGAGGTGAGTGGGGACATACTGTTTTTGGTGCAGATCCCATATGCATCAGTGTCTGCTTTGGCGGTGGCGTAGACTGTTTGAAGCACTATATCTCCTGATCTTATTGACCCATCCCAATCACTATTGATATGGTTAAGAAGGCTATCTCTCAGATGAAGACTGGCAAAGCACCTGGTCCCTCTGGCATAGTGGTGGAGATGATAAGAGCTGCAGGTGATGTGGGTGCCTCGATGATCCGTGACCTTGCAGCTGGAATCATCCGTGATGGGAAGGTACCCTCTTACTGGTAACAGAGTTTCATTGTCTGTCTCTACAAGGGCAAGGGCGATGCATTGGAACGGGGCAACTACCGTGGTCTCAAGCTGACAGAACAGGTCATGAAAGTCCTGGAGAGAATTGTGGATGGCCTCATTAGGCAGTTGGTGTCCATCGACGATTCCCAGTTTGGCTTCGTCCCAGGAAGAGGCACAACAGATGCAATTTTTGTTGTCCGACAGCTGCAAGAGAAGTATCTAGCGGCCAACAAGAGACTCTACATGGCTTTTGTAGACCTGGAGAAGGCATTTGATCGAGTGCCTCGGAAAGTCATCTGGTGGGCACTAAGAAAACTTGGAGTGGACGAGTGGATTGTGAAACTGGTCCAAGGGATGTACGCAAATGCTCGGAGCCGTGTCCGCTTTGGTGATGGTTACAGTGAAGAATTCGAGGTGAAGGTGGGTGTTCATCAAGGCTCTGTTCTCAGCCCACTGCTTTTCATCATTGTGCTTGAAGCCTTGTCATGCGAGTTCCGCTCTGGAGTCCCCTGGGAGGACCTGTATGCTGATGACCTTGTCATCATAGCTGAATCCCTTGAGGAATGTGTCAGGAGGCTCTTAACTTGGAAAGAGGCAATGGAGGCGAAAGGGCTGAGAGTGAATGCAGGAAAGACAAAGATCATGATCTGTGGTACAGGTCTGGACCTCTTGCAGAGTACAGGCCAGTTCCCATGCGCTGTATGTCGCACTGGAGTTGGCAGCAACAGTATCTTTTGTAATGGCTGTAAGTTCTTGGTGCACAAGAAATGCAGTGGGCTCAAACGCTTGATAGAGGACTCTGAGTACAGGTGTACACGGTGCCAAGGGACTGCACGCCCCTTAGATGGCAGACCACAGAGGGAAGTTCAAGTCGGATCAGACAAGCTGGAGGTTGTAGCTTCCTTCTGCTACCTAGGTGATATGCTCTCTGCAGGGGGTGGTTGCGACCTTTCAACTACATCACGTGTGAAAACAGCCTGGAAGAAATTCAAGGAGTTGCTACCAGTTCTCTCTTCCCGCCACCTCTCGGTCAAGACACGTGGCCGTGTGTATAGCTCTTGTGTGCGGAGCGCAATGCTCCATGCCAGTGAGACATGGCCATTGACAAAGCCAAACATCCAACGTCTACAGCGAAATGACAGGGCAATGATCAGACAGATCTGCAATGTCAAGCCACAGGACACTGTCACCATCAGGTCCAGTGAGTTACTGGAACGTCTTGGCATTGAGGACCTGGACCTCATCCTGAAAGAGAGAAGACTTCGCTGGTATGGACATGTGGAACGCTCCAACGGTGCAATCAAGACTGCCTGTGACATACAGGTAAGTGGAAAGCGGGGGCCAGGAAGGCCCAAGATGACCTGGAAGCAGCTAACAGAAAGAGATTGGAAGCTCTGTGCTATCGATCCTCATGATAGACAAGCCTGGAGATCTGGTGTAAGATCCGCCATGCGTGCAGCAAGCCAGCTACCTGGAAGGGGGCCCACTTATGTGGACGTTGCCCCTGTACCTGCACGTTAATCAAAAATCCGTTGATGATGATGATGATGGATTCTGACCAAACTTGCATGATTACATCACTAGGATGGGGAAATTAGTCATTAGGTAATGATGACCTTGACCCAGGCCCCCCAAAAACAATCTATTTGGGTCCAAAATGGCTTGTCTGCACTCTATTTCTTGAACAAAGTGATTAATTTTGTTCAGACTAAGTTTAATTATCTTAACAACATACCGCATATTTGATTAGCTTAGACAGTGACATTATTTTCAAGCGCACATGCCCCCCAAAGACTGTGAATTTTGGCTTGTCTGCACCCTGTGTCATTCACGAATGGATGAAATTTGGCTTGTCTGCACCCTATCTCATGAAAGAATAGATGAAATTTGGTCAAACATGGTACAATATATCATTGCAACATACCAAATATTTGATTAGATTTTGGTGACCTTGGCATTATTTTCAAGAGCACATGCCCCCAAAGACTGAATTTTCGGAATTTTGTCGTGTCTGCACCCTCTCACATGAATGAATGGATGAAATTCGGACAAACTTGGTACATTACATATCATTACAACATACCGTAGATTTGATTAGATTTTGGTGATCTTGATATTACATTCAAGGGCACATGCCCCCAAAGACTGAATTATTGAAATTTTGGCTTGTCGGCACCCTATGTCATGAATGAATTGATGAAAGGTCAACTTTGGTACAATATATATCATTACAACACACCCCAGATTTGATTAGTTTTTGGTGACCTTGACATTATTTTCAAGGACACATGCCTCCAAAAACTGTGAATTTTGGCTTGTCTGCACCCTATCTCATGAACGAATGGATGAAATTTGGTGAAACTTTGTACAATATATCATTACAACATTTCACAGATTTTATTAGATTTTGGTGACCTTGACCTTATTTTTAAGGGCACATTCCCCAAAAAACTATGACTTTAGGCATGTCTGCACTCTATCTTGTGTTTGCACCTTATATTTTGGAGATCTTAACCTAGTTATTAAAGTCACATGGCTGTTTAAGTTATATTTAAGGTGGGGACATTGTTTCCCTCTGAAAACATTTCCAGTTTTCCATTTTTTTTCCACTCAAAACATAGACTGTTGGTACTCCTAAGAACTGCCTCAGTGAAGTGTTTCTGACAAGCATCCTCAATGATCTCTGTCTGAAGCAGAAATAAGAAAAATATATAAATTTTCATTTCAAAAAATGCAATTTTTTACGATCATGAATGAAAGCATTTCTTTTGTTTGATTTGAGGTTTAAGATCCCCGTAAAAACTGTATAGGTCATTTTGGAGATGTTGCTTCCAATTTTGTGGGCCTTAAACCTGACACTGAGATGAAATGACAGACATCTCAAGCCCTGTCGCTCAATGAAAACAATAGGATTTATAAGCATGGACAGTCCGACTTGCATCGCTTTGCCTGAGCAGGCTTAGTTCCCCTAAGCAGTTTATCAGTACACATGTACAGTCGGTTTCAGCTGTGCGTGGAAGCTTCATGCAGGCCATCTATTTCTTAAAGCCCCGATGGGTGGGAGCCATCATGAATGAAACCATTACATTTCATGGATGTATTATCGTAATGGAGTAGGTCCTCTTTTCTCATTCAGAAGTGAGAAATGGGATACCTTTGAAAAATAATACGGGAACATAAAAGTTGATTCTTATATGGCCTTAGCAGTATTTCACTCACAGTTTTTTGTTATTTCAATGTTTTATTCTCCTTTCAGCAGACCCCTGTCCCATTTTTATACCCCCACAAATGAAATTTGGGGGGGTATATAGGAGTGAGCTTGTCGGTCGGTCGGTCGGTCTGTCGGTCGGTCGGTCTGTTGACTTGGTTTCCAGACGATAACTCAAAAAGCGCTTCACCGATTTTTATAATTTTTGGTACACTGATGTAACATCATAAAATACAGGTCAAGTTCGATTTCCACTACAATTCGTCAATTTTCGACATAGTTATGGCCCCTTTCAAGTGAAAAAATTGCAAAATGCCGCTGTTGTACTATCAAGGCAGTTTTTGTGGGGGTATTCATCACCTTTAGTGATAGCTCTAGTTAGATTAGAAGATAAAAAAAAAATTGAGTAACAGTAGAATTTGCCAAGAATGAACACTTGAACTTTTTTCAACATTTTCAACCTTTTTCTTAAAATTTATGTGCAAATATCAGGGTATAAAAACTCATATACATATATTTTTATAAGTTAAGATATTGAGCGACATTATGATAACATATCCCTGCGATATAGTGCCATAATGCATTCTTTCATATCTCAAAAACGTTTAATTTTCTGGTGAAATTTTTTTTATATTTCTGTTATTTGTACTTAAGACAAAGGTTGTGGATGCTCGTTAGAACCACCTCGTTGAGGCAGTTCTGATGAGTACCCACAACCTATGTCTTGGGGCAGAAATAAGAGAAATAGTGTTTACCCCTGCAAACCCAATTATTCTCTATATAAAGTGGGATTTAGAGGGGTGTCCATTTCACAGACTTGTTTAAGTAATGAAAAGTATGATTTACAAGATGAAACTACACTATATGTTAGCACAAAATTTTGAAGAACTTGAAGCATCTGATGGTCTATTGATACAGTCATGGATTAAAAGATGAGTTTTTGTATATGTATATTTTTATGATGTTGATGTTAAATTCCATGTATGCTGTTGATGCATGTTTTGATTAATATTAATGGGAGTTAGTGTTTGAGTTTTACGCCACACCAACAGCTTAGGTCATACAGAGATGGTACCTCGGTTCAAAGACTCATCTGAAAGTCCTGAGAAGCCTGGAATCGATCCTGCGACCCCTAGTTTACAAGGCGAGTAGCGTAACCACTACACCACAGATGCTTCAAAATAATATTAATGGCTTGGGTTAGATGTATTCCCAAATAATTTAAAAAAGATATTAATTTTTTACTTGTATACAAATACACAAACATTTGCTACCTTCATAATAATCTGTAACAAGACACTTTGTCGACAGAAGAATTGACTTACATTGTACATTTTGTCCATTTTCCCCAATATTTTGAAGAAAAATAATGTACTGTATTGTATTCTTATTTGCAACATTGTTTTGACATGTAAATCTGTTGTTCCTAGAGAAAAGTAAAGTTAAGATATTGAGCGACATTATGATAACATATCCGTGCTATTTAGTGCCATAATGCATTCTTTCATATCTCCAAAACATTTAATTTTCTGATGAATTTTTAGCTCACCTGGGCCGAAGGCTCCAGGGGAGCTTATAGTATAGTGGGTCCTCCGTCGTCCGTCGTACGTCGTCCGTCGTCCGTCCGTCGTCCGTCCACACTTTTGAGCAGCTATATCTCTGTATCCTGCAGGCTGATCTCAATCATTTCTCACCTGTAGTATGCCTCAGGTGGGGCATTGATGACATAAACTTTTTTTTGAAATCGCTCTAAAACTTTGGTTCCTATGGCAACCACAAGGTCCCATAGACTTACTATGGGAAAATGCTTGTCATCACCGTAGCGCCTTCAGTTTTGATCGGAGCTTTCTGAAACTTATATGTAAGGTGACTGGGGATAAAAACTCGGATGAGTTTGAAAACCGGCCAAGTCGGCCCATTTATCATAGAGTTACATCCCTTTGATTGCTGAAAATGCCCATTTTTGACCTTGTCATCACCGTAGCCCCTTCAGTTTTGATCGGATCTTTCTGAAACTTATATGTTATGTGGCTGGGGATAAAACCTCGGATGAGTTCGAAAACCGGCCTAGTCCGCTGGTTTATCATAGAGTTACGTCCCTTTGATTGCTGAAAATGCCGATTTTTGACCTTGTCATCACTGTAGCTTCTTCAGTTTTGATCGGATCTTTCTGAAACTTATATGTAAGGTGGCTGTGGATAAAATCTCGGATGAGTTCGAAAACCGACCAAGTCGGCCCTTTTATCGTAGAGTAACGTCCCTTTGATTGCTGAAAATGCTGATTTTTGACCTTGTCATCACTGTAGCTCTTTCAGTTTTGATCGAATCTTTCTGAAACTTATATGTAAAGTGGCTGGGGATAAAATCTCGGATGAGTTCGAAAACCAGCCAAGTTGGTCCATTTATCACAGAGTAACGTCCCTTTGATTGCTGAAAATGCCGATTTTTGATCTTGTCATCACTGTAGCCCTTTGAGTTTTGATCGGATCTTTCTGAAACTTATATGCAAGGTGGCTGGGGATAAAGCCTCGGATGAGTTCGCATACCGGCAAAGGTGGCCTATTTATCATAGAGTTAGGTCCCTTTGATTGCTGAAAATGTTGATTTTTGACCTTGTCAACACTGCAGCCCCTTCAGTTTTGATCGGATCTTTCTGAAACTTATATGTAAGGTGGCTGGGGATAAAACCTCGGATGCGTTCGAAAACCGGCCAAGTTGCCCCATTAACTATATAGTTATGTCCCTTTGATGGCTGAAAATGTCGATTTTTTACCTTGTCATCACCGTAGCCCCTTCAGTTTTGATCGAATCTTTCTGAAACCTATATGTAAGGTGACTGGAGATAAAACCTAGGATGAGTTTGAATACCGGCCAAGTTGGCCCATTTATCATTGATTTACGTCCCTTTGATTGCTGAAAATGCCGATTTTTTACCTTGTCATCACCATAGCCCCTTCAGTTTTGATCGGATCTTTCTGAAACTTATATGTAAGGTGGCTGGGGATAAAATCTTGGATGAGTTCGAAAACAGGCCAAGTCAGCCCATTTATCGTAGAGTTCTGTCCCTTTGATGGCTGAAAATGTTGATTTTTGACCTTGTCATTACCGTAGCCCCTTCAGTTTTGATCGGATTTTTCTGAAACTTATATGTTAGGTGGCTGGGGATGAAAACTCGGATGAGTTCGAAAACTGGCCAAGTCGGCTCATTTATTTTAGAGTAACATCCCTTTGATTGCTAAAAATGCCAAATTTTGACCTTGTCATCACCGTAGCCCCTTCAGTTTTGATCGGATCTTTCTGAAACTTATACGTGAGGTGGCTGGGAATAAAATCTTGGATGAGTTTGAATACTGGCCAAGTCTGATCAGATCTTTCTGAAACTTACATGTAAGGTGGCTGGGAATAAAACCTCAGGTGAGTTCGAATACCGGCCAAGTCGGCACATTTATCAAAGAGTGACGTGCCTTTGATTGCTGAAAATGCCTATTTTCGACATTGTTATCACTGCTGCCCCTTTAGTTTTGAACGGATCTTCATGAAACTTACAAACAAGGAAGTCAGGCAGAAAGCTTGGAGGAGTTTGAAAACTCTTGTTTTTGAACTTGTCATCACCATAGCCACTTCAGTTTAGATCGGATCTTCTTAGCAAGTCAGGAATAAAAGCTTTCAAGAATGAGTTTGAAAAGCCTGTTTATCATAGAGTTAAATTCTACTTGATTTTCAGAAAATGCTTACCCTTTCATCACCATGTCCTCCCATAAAGCCTTCAGTAAAGGTTGGCACTTCCTTAAACTTTGAATCTGTTAGCTCAGGTGAGCGATACAGGACCAAGCTAGCTTGGTCCTCTTGTTTTTTTATATTTTTGTTATTTATGATTAAAAAATAGGTTGTAGATGCTCGTTAGAACCACCTCGTTGAGGCAGTTCTAATGAGTACCCACAACCTATGTCTTGGGGCAGAAATAAGAGATATAATGTTTACCCCCGCAAACCCCAATTATTCTCTATATAAAGTGGGATTTAGAGGGGTGTTCATTTCACAGGCTTGTTTAAGTAATGAAAAGTATGATTTACAAGATGAAACTACACTATATGTTAGCATAAAATTTTGAAGATCATGAAGCATCTGATAGTCTATTGATATAGTCATGGATTCAAAGATGATGCTCTGTCTCTGGTCGGGCTCATCGGAGTCTAACTGTTGGTTTTCTTTTGCTCCAGCATTTCAGTGGTTTCTTGCTGTCGAGTCCTCACCGTTGTCTTACCTCTGTGGTTCTTTAATTTTTGTGTTCACGGAGATGTTGCACTGATGAGTTAGCATGCGGACTGAACAAATTATTTGTCTAAATCGCGACGGAAGTAAGGGCGAGGATTGTGGCCACGTAAAATCGATTTAAGCCCCCCAGTGGAAATCTTCCACTGACCGTTCCATGGCGGCTCTTCTGTGGCGATTTATTTATGTTGTTGTTTGTTACTTACTGTGTGTATCACTTGTGTCTTTTGGTTTTGGATGGCCATATGGCCATTTTGAGGGAAAGTAACTGTCTTTATGGCCTTCCTTTGTTTGGGTTTCCATTATGGTCTGGTCGCTTAATGTTTGTGTTTCTTTCCCTTTGGTGTCTTTTATGGGTGGAGTAAGTTAATTGTATCAATTCCTGATCTTTGTTTTACTTCTACTTTGTATATGTATATTTTTATGATGTTAAATTCCATGTGTGCTGTTGATGCATGTTTTGATTAATATTAATGGGAGTGAGTGTTTGAGTTTTACACCACACCAACAGCTGAGGTCATACAGAGATGGTACCTCGGTTTAAAGACTTATCTGAAAGTCCTGAGAAGCCCGGGATCGATCCTCCGATCCCTGGTTTACAAGGCGAGTAGTGTAATCACTACACCAGTAGTGTAACCTCTACACCACGGATGCTTCAAAATAATATTAATGCATTGGGTTAGATGTATTCCCGAATAATTTAAAAAAGATATTAATTTTTTACTTATATACAAACAATTGCTACCTTGATAATACAGATAATCTGTATGAAGACACTTTGTTGACAGAAGAATTGACTTACATTGTACATTCTGTTCATTTTCCCCAATACTTTTAAATAAAAATAAGGTACTGTATTGTATTCTTATTTGCAACAGTGTTTTGACATGTAAATCTGTTGTTCCTAGAGAAAAGTTTATCCTAGCAGATGTATTTTGAAGTTTGTCAACATATTTTATTGTTTTCTTGTTTGCAACAATATTTTGACATGTAAATCTGTAGTTACTTGAAAAGGTTGAAAGTACAGGCCTCCGTGGCCTAGTGGATAAGAGCGCTGACTCTTAAACATTAGGTCTCTCACTGCTGTGGGCTCGAGCCTCGCTCGGGTCACATGTGAGACGCCAAGTTCTGCAACGGAAGGTCAGATGTTTTTTTTTTTTTTTCGGGGTACTCCGGTTTTCGACCACGTCTGATTAACGATCGGCTCAATATGAGTGAAATTATCTTGAAAGGGCCGTAAAACCAAAACCAAAAAAAAGGGTTGAAAACAGATTCTCTTAAAAAAATTCAAGTAACTCTTTTTCTACATATGTGCATGATCAGGAAAAACTAAATTGGTGATCAAGAAAATAAGTTGATGCATCTGTATTCTGTGGATTGAAGTGGCTCATATTATTTTTAGGTTTTCTTTATATAAGATTCTGTGCTTCTAAAGACACCTTTTTGGCACGTATCACAACATGGATTCTACACATATTTATTTGTCATAGTTTATGCCTTATTCTCATAATTATGTCCAATGTAACATAATTAATTCTTTGTGGGTTTAAGATAAGACATAACAACCAAAATATTTGTGATAGAATGGTAACTTTATCTATAATATGAGCCTTATAGATCAATGTAACTGAGTAAATGTCAAATATACAGTCTGTACAAAACTTAGGAGACTTTGGTCTCTCACTTCTGATATGTTAGCAGCTGTTTAAGATCATCAGTATTTCTTCTGTAAATTTTGTCATACCATGCAATAGTGTTGTTAACCACTGTGTCAAAAGGAAATTGTAGCTACAAATATTGATTTCTTTGTCAAATTATGACTCTGGCATGTACAAAGACTAACTGCAAAGATTCAAGAAGTCTTGTCCTACACCATGCATTTCAAGATTAGATCATGAAGAGATCAACCGGTTCAATTGATGTACAACTATATTGACAACCTTTGATCTAGAAGATATCTATATCTCAATCAGGTAAACAAACATGTCTCACCTTTCTTTCCAGTTTCTTTTTATGTCCCTGGTAGCGATAGCGGGGACATATTGTTTTTGCCCTGTCTGTTTGTTGGTTTGTTTGTTTGTTGGTTTGTACGTGGACAACTTTAATGTTGGTCATAACTTATGAACCATTGGAGGTAGGGTATTCATATTTGGCATGAAGGTATCTTGTGACAAGAGTTTCACAATCATGCAAAAAAATTTAACCTGTGACTTTGACATTGACCTTTGACCTACTAAAAAGAAAAAAATAAAATTGGTCATAAATTTTGAACAGCTTGAGATACAGCCTTCATATTTGGCATGTATGTTCCTTGTGAAAAAAGCTTTACATTCATGCCAAAAAAAAAAAATTGACCTGTGACTTTGACCTTGACATTTGACCTACTTAAAACAAAAAAATAACATTTTGCTCATAACTTTTGAACCATTTGAGACACAGACTTCATATTTCGCATGCAGCTTCCTTGTGATAAGAGCTTTACATTCACACCAAAAAGTTTGACCTGTGACTTGACCTTTGACCTACATAAAAGAAAAAGTTAACATTGGTCATAACTTTTGAACCATTTGAGATACAGCCTTCATATTGGGCATGTAGGTTCCTTGTAACAAGAGCTTTACATTCATGCAAAAAATTTTGACCAGTGACCTTGACCTTTGACCTACTTAAAAGAAAAATTGAACATTTTGGTCATAACTTTCAAACCGTTTAGGATAGAGCCTTCATATTTGGCATGTAGGTTCCTTGTGATAAGAGCTTTACATTCATGCAAAAATTTTGACCTTGACCTTGACCTATGACCTACTTAAAAGAACAAATAAAATTGTTCATAACTTTAGAACTGTTTAAGATAGTCTTCATATTTGGCATGTAAGTTCCTTGTGCCAAGGGCTTCTCACTCAACCAAAAATCTGTGACCTTGACTTTGAACTGTTACCAACTTTGAAAAAAAAATGACCATGCTCAGGGACATGTTCGTGTTTCACAAACACATCTTGTTTTATCTAAACATCACTTATGATTTTCTGGCACACAGGTGAGCGATATAGGGCCATTGGACCCTCTTGTTTTTTGATAGCTGTTTGGTGTTTTGTGGGAAGGTAATTGTCCTTTTAGCTTTCCACCTGTGGCGTTTTCATTATAATAAAGTTATTTTATGTCTGTGTTTCTTTCAATCTGATGTGTTGGATGGGAGGTGTGAGGTACTTGTATTGATTCCTGTTTAGGGAATATGTGGCGGCTGTAAAGTCTTCCTGTCCTGCATCATAGTGTCGGTTATTTTTTCTGGTCCTTTGCTTGATTCCACTGCTTTATTTTGAAAATATTTGAGGGCCACTGATGGGGCCTAACTGGCCCAAACTAGCTAGTCTGGCACAGTAAAATCATGAATTTCCGCTGTTTTCAGTCCTGTGCTGTAGCCCTTGCATTCAAAGGATCACCTTTTCATAGAACATTACAAGCAGAAAGCCAAATGGACAGTTTCATATTGGCTTTGCAAATTAAAGATATTACCAGTACATACATGTAAAAGCAATGACGAAAATAAACCATAATCCCAAGCATCGCCTTAATGGAACAGGCAGTAAAACATTTTACTGAGGAGTTTAAATCGATTTTACATGGGGGCCATCCTTAAAAAATGTATATTTGCTGTCATCAGGCCCTTAGTTTTCATGATGATCAGGTAGTTAGTTCAAATAGTTTTAAATAAATTTTTACTTAAAGGATCTTCTTAATATCTGTTTAGTTTAATATATTTAATTTTCTATAGTTCAGTGTCCACATGCTAAATTAACATTACAAATACAAAAACCTTTTTGAAAGAAAATTTAGAAGAAAAATCGTTGCTGAATGTTCACTTAGAAAAATAAAAGAAACAAGTCTTCTTCATGATGGCCAATAAATTTGTAGCAGGGGTCATTTGCCGGTTAGGTAGAGTAACAGTGACAGCAAACGGAAAAAATATGGTCTGCCAGGTTATACTTTGGAGTATAAATAACTAAGTGGGTTATAGCGAGCACAGCAAGCGATGCACAAAGAGCATCGCAAACTAAGTTAGCTGTACGTAATAGAATCTGACCAAGAAAAAAAGAGTATAAGGTTACAAACTTTCAGCCCAAAGAATTCTGCCAAAATGTTCCTGAATGTTTAGTGCTGCTAAACCGTTAATCGGCTGCAGAGCTGCCTGGTATTCATTGTTTCAAAAACATTCGGAGGGAGGAATCCGTTTCATTGACCGTTATTGACTTCACAAAAGGTCGAATATGTGAGAAACTGTTCAGAGCCCCACCCCTAAACCGTGTATATTCTTATTCCTTATGATAAGACACAGTCAATGACACCAGCCTTGGGGTCCCCTGGGTTGTCTGGGGTCATGCAACACCCCTCCACTTTATATCTCAGAAACTTTTCAGATCCCCCCACCTAAACCAAATATATTCTTGTTCCTAATGATAAGACACACTCAGTGACACCAACCTAGGGGTCTACTGGGATGCGCAGGGACCATGCCCTACCCCTCTACTTCACAAGAGGCCAAATATCTGAGTAACTGTTCAGAGCTCCACTCCATAACCATATATATTAATGTTCCTTATGATAAGACGCATTCAGTGACACCGTCCTGGGGGTGCCCCCCATCATGCCCAACCCCTCCACTTATTAAAAGTAGAAGTAAAACAAAGATCAGGAATCGATACAATTAACTTACTCCACCAATCAAAGACACCAAAGGGAAAGAAATTCAAACATTAAGCGACCAGACCATAATGGAAACCTAAACAAAGGAAGGCCATAAGGACAGTTACTTTCCCACAAAATGGCCATATGGCCATCCAAAATAAAAAGACACAAGTGATACACACAGTAAGTAACAAACAACACCATAAATAAACCGCCACAGGAGAACCGCCTTGGAACGGTCAGTGGAATGATTTCCACTGGGGGGCTTAAATCGATTTTACGTGGCCACAATCCTCGTCCTTACTTCCGTCGCGATTTAGACAAATAATTTGTTCAGTCCGCATGAAGGCCTCCTAACTCATCAGTGCAACATCTCCGTGAACACAAAAAATCTAAGAACCACAGAGGTAAGACAATGGTAAGGACTCGACAGCAAGAAACCACTGAATTGCTGGAGCAAAAGAAAACCAACAGTTAGACTCCGATGGGCCCGACCAGAGATAGAGCATCAGGCACCAACCAACATTGCCTTGAATTAGATCTCTCTAATTCTCAATAAGCCTTTACATTGGAGCCGTCATAGAATCTGAGGCCTGACCCACCGGCGTGCAATTAGCAAAGTTGCCAACCGTATTTGGGTTAATTACCATGCATGCAGTCTGTTGTATAACATCCATGTTGTACCCAATCTTTTTATATCAAAGAATGATTTTACGAAATTGGGTGCTGAAGTCATTGTGGTTATATATTTTTCTGAATTTATATACTAAGTCACCATAAAATTCGGGTTCCTATAGACCTTGTTGCAGAAGAGATTAAAGTCCAATATTGAATTTTGAAATTAAATCAGAATGGCGTCTATAAAATTTTGAAAAGGCTTTGCGTAGTTTATGGTACCGATAACCCTGATTAAGGAGTTTAGCCATTAATAATTTATTACGAGTGTTGAAGTCAGTAACATGACTACACACTCTAGCAAATCGAATTAATTGCGAAATATAAATGCCATAGGATGGCGCACGAGGAACATCACCATCCAAAAAAAGGGAAATTTACAATCTCAAAATCAAAGTCATCGCGTTTATCATAAATTTTGCACAAAACAAATCCATCTACAATAGATAGATGTAAATCCAAAAACGGGGCCTCGGTATCAGAAGAATTTGCTTTATTTAACTGAAGTTCTGGGGGATAAATCTGACTGATCAAACCATCGAAATAGGTATTATCAATATTTAATAAATCATCTAAATATCTAGAAGTGGAGCTAAAAGCTTCAATAATTTCAGATTAGTTATCTATGGAAAGCGAACATGAAGTCTCTTTCATAACAATACAAGAACAGATCAGCCACAAGAGGTGCGCAATTCGTACCCATCGGAATACCAACAATTTGTCTAAATAACTTAGTACCGAATCTAATATAAATATTCTCAAGTAGAAAGGTGAGGGCATCACATACTTTCTGACATGACCAAAGTGTATAATTCTCATGCTCTTTAGAAGTGAAAAATGCATTTCTGACATTACATGCAAGATAGAGAGAACCTTCTCTGTGAAAAGCCCATTCAATTAAATCATTAAGCTTTTCTTTTATAAGATTATGAGGAAGTGTAGTGTAAAGAGTGGAAAAATCGTAAGTAGACAGACTTGAAGCACGAAAATGTCTGGATTTCAATTTATTTAAAACCTCATTCGAATTTTTTATGGACCAAAACAGATTTCAGAAACCGTTCAGATCCCAATCCCTAAACCACATATATTCTTTTCCTCACAGTAAGACGTATTTAGTCACACCGGACAATTTGGGGGTCTTTTTGTCCTGAGCCCATGCCAGACCACTTCATATAAAGCCATATATTTATCTCATAAAACCATTCAGATACCCATCCTGTAATCATATATATTCTTTTTCCTTGTGGTTAGACACAATTCTTGTGACAAAAATATATCATATTGGATTTTTGGATTTTTTTTAACCCTTAAAAGCATCCAGACCAAGAAAGACTTCATAATCATGATGAAGTCATGAAAAATGATTTTTGGGTGTTAGCAGCATTCATTTAAGTGCTCAAATCTGCCCTTTGCAGGTTTAGCTTTTTCTGCCAAAAATGGCATGCTTGTGAAGTTTCTCACCTATGGGACAAATAAAAACCACACATATGGGACTTTTCATTCCTTTTCTTGTTTTACAGCACAGCACGATCATGAAGTTAACCCTTATCTTGCTGAATATTCATTTAAGCCACACCCATTTCCGTCTATCAACCAATCAAATTACTTGATGTAATTTATTGCTACAAATGAGTAAACTGAATGCCAAAGAGTGTAGATCCTGATCAGATGGCTTCCATCTGATCTGGATCTAAACTGTTTGCAAAGATAGGGGTTGTCATGAACAGCAAGATAAGGGTTAAGATACAATATGAATTTGCCACTATGTGACTGTTAACACTTTTCAATAGCTTGTAGATGCCGGGATTAAATGTATGCTTGTCTTATGTATATGAAAGTCTAGTTTCGGAAAGTAAGGTAAAATTAAACTTTCTAAATATTTTCCCAGGTATCAATTGAAAAAAAAAAAAAGAAAAAAAAAGAAAAGAAAAGAAACAGTATGTGATTAATAAACACATACTGCTTTAAAACTTTTATACCTTTTCAGGCTGTGACATTAAGTGGTATATTTCGTAGAAAAAGTTATGTCTGATTTTGTTCCAGCCCCCACCCATTGGAACTTGAAGAGTCTGAAGACATAGATGGGCTGCATGATGCTTCCACGCAGAGCTGAAACCGACCCCACATGAGTACATGTAAACCGCTTAGACGATCCAAGCTTGCCAGGCAATGTGGTGTGAGTCAGACTGTCCATGCATATAAAAAACCTGTGGGTTTCATTGGGTGGCAGGGCTTGAGATGTCCTTTCGTCTCAGTGTCGGGTAGAAATCCCACAAAATTGGAAGCAACGTCTCCAAAATGACCTATACATTGTTGACAAGGACGTAAAACCTCTAATGGAACAAACTGATTTTGTTCATTACTGCAGTCTGGACGAGGACATGTGCATTAAACCAATATTATCTATGCATCACCTTGAGTGTCAGTCATTGCTGTATCCAATGTATATGTGTGAAATGGATTTATTTATATATATTGTTGACCGGAAATTGAAATATTAGTTTGAAAGACAGTGACATTGTTGATTGCCATTGGTTACAGTACTTTTGGCCATTTTGAGGAAATTTACATCTATTGCACATAAAATGTTTTGCAACATCTGGGATCCCTCTCAGTAGAATCTTGAATTATGCCTAGTAAGTGCATGTATGTTTAAAATTGACAAATTATGCATGTGCATATGGGCAATTTCAAAAATAATGAAGCAAAAGTGTGACATTGGGGGTCAAATTTCAAACCAGTTTTATCTTGATATTGTTTCTATTTTTTAACCAGGGTACATCAACGTTTAAGAAACAAATACTGGTATAAGGTCTAAAACATGAAAATGTTATATTCATTTTTTCATTGTATTTTTGCAAATAATTTGGAGATAATAGACTTGATACTACACACAGGTATTGAGAAGAAGTCCAAGTTTGCTATCTGTAACTTTTGGAAGACATACATATTCACCATTATAACATATTATTTCTTGTATAGTTCAACTTTACTTTTTCTTACAGGATTTGTTTCAATATATTTGATCCTAATATAGTCATTTAATGCATACAAAAGTTTTTTCACTGGAAAAGTAAACAAGATATAATGAAAAAACATTTATCTTCGCAATATTAGAGGTATTGTAAAAACATAGGTAAATAAAAATCAAAAATGAGTTTCATTTGAATTTGATGAATATTAAGAATCTTAAGCTTGTGTCAAAACCATGTATATTTTCTGTCAAATATGTTACACTTGTGAAAGCTTCAGCACTGAAGTTTTGTTTAAATGAGCATTCCTAGACCAAATTGTTTGACATCAAGTATAGTTTGGTTATGAAAAAAAAAGAGAGTAAAATACATATCAACAAGTAATTCTTCAACTTTAACCCAGTGTAAGCAAAAATTATATTACAGTCTTGTCTTATGTATAATACCAATATTTTTCATGAATGTCTTAAAAGTGTTGAAATCCATCATTCTGTTAACATTTATCTATTTTCACACCATTATAAAACAGTTTCAATTCTGTTGTAAAATCATAGCCTGAGCTATAATCTGGAGGATAAAATTGAAAGGTACTTAAAATGTTACACTTGTGACAAATGTAGCAAAAATTATGGTGATACTATTTAATTCCAATACAAACATTTTATTTTTTAAAACACCATTAAAAATAGAGTCACTGATGAAATTTTTAAATTCATTTGACCATACATGAACGTTAAAATAAAAAGCAGTTTATAATTGCTGAGTATATGGTCATTTATTTATTTTTACCACAGATCAGTGAACAAATGAGTGGTGAATGAGTGAAACTCATAGACAATAACAACAATTTTTATTTTATCAACAAAGATATCGATCTCATGTACAGACTATCTTTCTGTTGAAAGATTCAGTTGCATGAAAAAAATTCTTTTTAACAAACATAACACCTTTTGTACAGCCTGGATTGATCTACATAACCTAAAAATATCACAAGTGTAACATTTAATGTTTCGTACATCAGCATTTTTAGCTCACCGTCACGTAGTGACGAGGTGAGCTTTTGGGATCACTTTTTGTCCGTCGTGCGTCCGTGCGTAAAAAATTTCTTCAAACGACATCTCCTCCTAAACCACTGAGCGGATTTTGACCAAACTTCACAGGAATGATCCTTAGGTGGTCCCCTTTCAAAGTTGTTCAAATGGTTTCGGTCCGTTGCACATATAGGTCACAGGAGCCAAAAATAGATTTTTTTTCACCAAAAACTTAAAAAATCTTCTCTGAAACTGCAAGGCCCAGGTCTTTGATATTTGGTATGAAGCTTCATCTAGTGGACCCCTACCAAGATTGTTCAAATTATAGTGCTGGGGCCAAAAATTCCCCCGCCCCGGAGCCCTTTGGTTTTACATGGGCTTATATAGGGAAAATCTTGAAAAATCTTCTTCTCTGAAACTGCAAGGCCCAGGTGTTTGATATTTGGTATGAATCTTCATCTGGTGGACCCCTACCAAGATTGTTCAAATTAAAGTGCTGGGGCCAAACATTCCCCCGCCCCGGAGCCCTTTGGTTTTACATGGGCTTATATAGGGAAAATCTTGAAAAATCTTCTTCTCTGAAACTGCAAGGCCCAGGTGTTTGATATTTGGTATGAATCTTCATCTGGTGGACCCCTACCAAGATTGTTCAAATTAAAGTGCTGGGGCCAAAGATGCCCCCGCCCCAGGGCCCTTTTGTTTTACATAGGCTTATATAGGGAAAATCTTTAAAAATCTTCTTCTCTGAAACCACAAGGCCCAGGTCTTTGATATTTGGTATGAATCTTGATCTGGTGGACCCCTACCAACATTGTTCAAATAATGGTGCTTGGGCCAAAGATGCCCCCGCCCCAGGGCCCTTTGGTTTTACATGGGCTTATATAGGGAAAATCTTTTAAAATCTTCTTCTTTGAAACCACAAGGCCCAGCATTTGATATTTGGTATGAAGCTTCATCTAGAGGACCCCTACCAAGATTGTTCAAATTATAGTGCTGGGGCCAAAAATGCTCCCGCCCAGGGGCCCTTTGGTTTTACATGGGCTTATATAGGGAAAATCTTTAAAAATCTTCTTCTCTGAAACTGCAAGGCCCAGGTCTTTGATATTTGGTTTTAATCTTCATCTTATGGACCCCTACCAAGAATGTTCAAATTATAGTGCTGGGGCCAAAATTGCCCCCGCCCCGGGGCCCTTTGGTTTTACATAGGCTTATATAGGGAAAACCTTTAAAAATCTTCTTCTCTGAAACCGCAAGGCCCAGGTCTTTGATATTTGGTATGAAGCTTCATCTAGTGGACCCCTACCAAGATTGTTCAAATTATAGTGCTGGGGCCAAAAATGCCTCCGCCCCAGGGCCCTTTGGTTTTACATGGGCTTATATTGGGAAAATCTTTAAAAAATCTTCTTCTCTGAAACTGCAGGGCCCAGGTCTTTGCTATTTAGTATGAAGCTTCATCTAGTGGACCCCTACCAAGACTGTTCAAATAATAGTGCTGGGGCCAAAAATGCCCCGCCCCGGGGCCCTTTGGTTTTACATAGGCTTATAATAGAGATAGTCTTTGAAAATCTTCTCTGAAACAAGGCCCAGGTCTTTGATATTTGGTGTGAAGCTTCATCTAGTGGACCTCTATCAAGATTTTTTAAATTATAGCCCTGAGGCCAAAAATGCCTATGCCCCGGGGCCATTTGGTTTTACATAGGCTTATGTAAGGAATATCTTTAAAAAAATCTTCTTCTCTGAAACCGCAAGGCCCAGGTCTTTGATATTTGTTGTGTAGCTTCATCTAGTGGACCTTTGCCAAGATTGTTCAAATTATAGCCTTTGTTGATATTTGGTATGAAGCTTCACCTTTTTAGACCTCCCTCAACATTATGCACATTATAACCCTGGGGTCAATAATGGCCCTCCCCTGGGCCCACTTGTTACTCTATGGATCAGGTGAGCGATCCAGGGCCATCATGGTCCTCTTGTTTAAATCTTTATGTAACATATTATGTGTTGCTATTTTTCAGGTCCAGGAGGGTAAAGGAGAGCATTGATGGCAATTGTACTTAAATAATGGAGCATTAGGCCTCACCAGCTGGTCTCAACTGATGTCACAAGTGTAACACATTTTAGCATGTGTCATAGACACATGCACAGGGCATATTTTAAATAAAGTCATGGCTGGAATAATCATTTATGTACTTACTAAGCATCCTAGTTCTTTCTTTATGCAGTTTACTCCAGATTTAAACTAAACCATTTCCGTGAAAGTAATTTTAAAATACATGTATCTTTAAAATTTGCATATGAATTTATTATTTGATATCTGCTTTATTTTAAAGGTTCAATTGAGTTTTCTTTGTCAGATATAATGTTTGGTCAGATAAGTATCCAAAAGTCAGAACAACACAACAAATTTCAGAGCAAAACTTATACATTTTGTCAAAATCAGGAACATGTCCTAAATTGTTACAATTAGTCCCCCGCCTATCGGGGCTTGGAGATATAGATTAGGCTTCATGGTGCTTCCACTGAAGAGTTGAAACTGACCATTCATGAGTATTGGTAAACCACTTTGAAGGACTAAAAAAGAAGTGTAGGCCCAGGCTAATTGGCATGAGTTGGACCATCCAATACATATAAGCCCTATTGGTGTTATTGTGTGGCAGGGCTTGAGATGTCATTTCATCTCGCTGTCGGCTAAAAGTCCAACAAAATTGGAAACAATGTCTCCAAAATGACCTAAATAGTGTTGATGGGGAAGTTAAACTCAATAAGAACAAAAATCTTGACAAGAAATTTCACATTTCAATATGTTATTATTATAGCTTCAGAGTTTCACAGCTAGTCACAGAAACTGATAGAAAGACACGAGATTTGTCGTAAGCTACCATTTAAAGGGGAATCCATAACAAATACATGTGAAAAGAAGCCTTCAAGCTCCAAAGAACATGTAAGAAAGTATTGAGAAAGACTTAAATGGACCCAAACCTAAAGGAGTCAGGCAGTTAAGAAGGCTGTAGAAAATAGGAACTCCAACTACCTGGCCCGCTCAGACTTTTTTTTTTCAGATGTATTTTGACTTTTAACTTGCTCGCCTGACTGAGTTTTGCTTGGCTCTGCTAATTTCTATGGCTTTTTGTTTCAGAGCTGCCTTCTTCTTTCTGTGTTTTTGTTGAATGTTGACTCATTTGTTCTCTGCTCCTTTACTTTCTGTTGGCAGTTCCTATTTTCTACAGCCTTGTTAAGTTTCTGATGATCAAACTTCTTTAGTTTGGGTCCGTTTTAAACTTTTCTCGATACTTTCTTACACATTCTTTGGAGCTAGAAGACTCATTTTTACATGCAATTGTAAGGGGTTTCCCTTTAAATGGTAGCTTAACAACAGTTGTAATGTTTTTCTTTCAGTCTCTGTGACTAGCTGTGGAACTGAGACGCTTTCAATGATTAAATATGGAATAGTCTGATTTTTGTCACAAGTGTAACCTTTTAGACCATGTTTCTGATTTTGACTAAATGTTTATGTTTTACTCTGAAATTTGATTTGTTGTTCTGACTTTTAGGAACTTATATGACCAAACATTATATCTGACAGAGAAAACTGAATTAAACTTTTAAAATAAAACAGATATCAAATACTAAATTCCTATCATATGCAAATTTTAATGATGTTTTAAAATTACTTCCACAGAAGTGGTTACATCTGGATTAAAATGCATAAAGAAAGGACCAGGTTGATTCGTAAGTACATAAATGATTATTCAAGCAATGTATTCATTTCAACATACCCTTTGCATGCATTTATTACACATGCTCAAAATGTGTTACACTTGTGACATCAGTTGAGACCAGCTGGTGAGACCTAATGCTCCATTGTTTGAGTAAAGTTGCCATCAGCGCTCTCTTTGACCCTCTTGGGCCTGAAAAATAGCAACAAATAATATGTTATACAAAGATTTAAAAAATGATGCTGTTTGAAACATTAAATGTTACACTTGTGACATTTTTAGGTTTGGTTGATCAATTCAGGCTGTACAAAGGGTGTTATGTTTGTCAGTTAAAAAGATAATTTTATCAAGTACCTTATGCATTGCCATTTATAAAACAAATGCATCCATAGTATAAAACTTCATATGTTCTTAAGGGCAGCTTGAGAAAATTTAAACATGAAACATTGTGTTCATTTAAGCTCAAGGGGTGCCTTTATGTAAATACAGGGATTTTTATTTAACAAGTCTGAAGTGAGTGAAAATGATATCAACTTGCAGCTACTATAGCAAAGTACACTTACTGAGTACCCTTGTACAATACACAAAGAACAGCCCTCGCCCATAGGGGCTTGAAGAAATATCTATCTTCCAATACATCTTAACCTCCTTGGAGGACTTCAGATGGTGATTCCGGTAAAACCAAGAGCTAAAGGGGGTTAGTCGAACAAAAAAGGGGGGATAGAAAAGTGGGTGAAATGAGTTTGTACAGTGCGAGTGAGAGTGTTAGTATAGTTAAAAGATAAAAACAGTAACTGGCGTTTAAGGTGATGAGTGGAATACCTGGCAAACAGCTGTACTAAACTGTGCCACAGTAGGGAGAACTGGTATGTGGGCTGGTAGGGCGTTCCAGTGGATGATTGTGCGGGGGAAAAATGTGTACCTGTAGTAGTCCTTTAGAGTCGTGATCTGTCTGTATGCTAGAGAATGAATTCTTGCAGAGGAGCGGGTGTTCCGGATCAGGTAGTCAGTAGCAGGTATGGCAACAAGGTCATATGTGACCTTATATAGGAGGACCAGACGGCTGTCTATGCGCCGCTGGTCAAGGGTACGCCATTTGAGGTCATGAAGCATTTTGGTAACGCTAGACGGGTACTGATAGTCTCTGGTTGCCCATCTAGCAGCCCTACGCTGGACTGCTTCTAGTTTATAGATGTCAGAAGCAGTATGGGGGTACCACACAGTAGAAGCATATTCTAGCTGTGGGCGGACAAGGGTTTTGTAAGCAGTGGATTTCAGGTCCCTGTTGTGGACCCGAATATTCCGTTTTAAAAATCCTAAAGTCTGATTGGCCTTTTTGCTGATATTGTTAATGTGGTCTGTCCATCTGAGGTCTTCCGAAATGGTGACCCCAAGGTATTTAGATGAGGGTACACTTTCAAGGATACAGCCATGCAGGTGATATACAGTTTCAAAGGGGTCTTTACGTCGGGTCACATGAATGACCTGGCATTTAGAGGGGTTAAAACTCATATCCCAGAGTTTTTCCCATGATTCAAGTGACTTAAGGTCTTTTTGGAGGGTCTCAGAGTCATTTTTGGCATCAAGGACTAGGTACATGGCTGTGTCATCGGCGAATAACCTTACTCTGGATCTAACCTGATCCGGTAGATCATTAATATAGGCTAAAAACAACATGGGTCCGAGAACCGAGCCCTGTGGGACACCTGAAGACACTGGAATGTTATCCGAGTTGGAACCATTGAGTAAAACTGATTGAGTCCTGTTATCAAGAAAATCTTTTATCCAATTTAGAGTTGTCCCCCTTATGCCATAAAAGTGTAATTTCTGGAGAAGTTTTTCGTGAGCCACTTTGTCAAAAGCCTTGCTAAAGTCAAGGAGGACAAGGTCTGTTTGCTTTCCTGATTGCATGTTTTTTGCGAGTTCGTCAATGAGCATAATAAGTTGTGTCTCACAGGATCTCTTATCTCTGAACCCATGTTGCAAATATATGGGCTGCATGATGCTTCCACGCAGAGCTGAATCTGACCCACACACTGGTACTGGTAAACCGCTTAGAGGATCTAAGCCTGTCCAGGAACCGCGGTGCGAGGCGGACCGTCCATGCTAATAAACCCTATTGGTTTCATTGGGCGACAGGGCTTGAGATGTTATTTCATCTCAATGTCGGGTAAAAGTCCCACAAAATTGGAAGCAACGTCTCCAAAATGACCTTTACAGTGTTGACGGGGACGTTAAACATCAAATCAGACAGTCAGACAATACACAAAGAACTGTAAATGAAATGAACAAATGAAGAAAAAGGTATTGTAAAAATGTCACACAAAAAGTGTTACACTTGTGACATTTTTGACTACATTTTGCCCCATAACTTTGGAACAAATAAGGCTAGAGCCATGAAACTTGGCATGATCATGGAAAATCACAATCTGCAAATGATCAGATGCAATGTATATGAATGTTGTCTTTTAATTTTACAAAATCCTTGGTTAAAGAAAAGGCTTCATTTTTTTTAAGTTGCCCATATCATCTGTGTATTGCTTAATGATCTATACAAGTTTATTCATCAGAACAGAAAGTTTCACAAATGAAACATATAACAACAAAGGAAAAGACAATAAGAACAAAGAAAAAAAAAGTAATGAAATAAAACTTCTAACCTATACCTAAACTATAGCTACCAGAGGGAGACATCTTAAAATATCATATATTTAGGAACATCGGTCTTTGCCAGTTGTCAGCTGGAACCAAAAGTACAGCTGGGTATGTTCAAAATAAATGCATCCAAAGTGTGACATAGAGGGTCAAAAATAATACTCCTTTGCAGAGTCTTATTTCAATTGGAAAATATTCCGCACACATTGAATTTCACTTATCCGTCGGGGTTTTTATGAATAACAAAGCCATTTTTTTATTTTAAATTTTATTTAATATGCTTCAAAGATTTTCTGAACTATCCTTGAACTTTTCAGGAGTTGAAGATCAAGATATATTTAAGACTAAAAATATGAATTTTCCATTTGAAATGATGGAAAATATGTCTAATAAAGCTTTTGTGCTATAAACCTTTTCATTTTTTAATTTTTTATCAAATTTTACCATTTTATAGATCAGTTTTTGCTATTTTTTAAAAAATGCATACAGAAAAGTTTTCATAACTTTGAGATTGAACATCTCAAAGTAGTTAAACTAGCTTTTTTATAAAGCTGGGTTTCATAGAAAACAATGATGAAAATTTCATATTGATTCCACCATTGGTTCAGTGATGGTAAATGGTCAAAAAAGCTATGTATTTCTTATGAAAACGTTACACTCCTTAGTATATTAAATTGTTATAGAAAAGAAGCATTAATAAACTTGAAACAGTAACATTGTAACTCTGAACTATCTCAAACTTTGTAAGGATGCAAACCAGATGTTTTGATAATAAAAAATGATGAAGATGCTGCCACTTTACCATTTTATAGCTCAGTTTTGGCTATTTTCTTGAAACATGCATACATAAAAGTTCTTAAAACTCTAATTGAACATCTCAAAAGTTGTAAAACTAGCTTTTTTATAAAGCTGGGTTTCATTGAAAACCATGCTGAAAATTTCACATTAATTCCACTGTTGGTTCAGTGATGGTAAATAGTAAAAAAAAAAAACATGTATTTCTTATGAACTGTTACACTCCTTAGTATATTACATTGTGATATAAAAAGAAGCATTACTTAATTTGAAACAGTAACTATGTAACTCTGAACTATCTCAAACTTGTGTAATGATGTAAACTTGATATTTTGATAACGGAAAATGAAGTGGATGCTGCAAAACATATTTTTCTTTCGAAGGATGTTGAAAATAATGCCTGGTGTTGTAAATTGGATGTGTTCTGGACATAATATGACCTAGTTACTAGGAAATTGCCTTACGCCAGTTAGGCATGGAAAAATGATAAAACATGCAACTCTTAATTACAACAAAAGCAAGTAAAATGACTAGAACATTTACATAAAGAACAAAAAATTTCATTGTTACACTCCTTAGCATTTTGGGTAGTCATTAAAACACGAGATTCATTCCCTATATATAAACATACAATGGTAATCCAAAAGTAAATGTATTCATTTGAGGCTTATAAATATCTACTAAAACTACCAAAAATGACTTGATTTTGTTATCTTCATAGTAATTTTTCAAAATGTTTGCTCGTATATTTTACAGATTCTGAGCAGTTTCCGCTCAGAAGGATTGGTATTAAATGAATCAAATTACCAAAATCAGGAAAGTAACTTCAATAAAACAGAAGCATATTTAGTTCAAACAAAGTCTGTTTTGAAGAAACAACACTAAAAGCTGACATATATATACAGCTTTTCAGCGTTACACTCCTTAGCATTGCTAGTGGTAATCATGAAACATACAAAAGCAATTTTTTTAGGAACTATCATGCTTTTTTCAAAATCTAGGCATCAGAAATAAGCTTTATTATCTCACAATGCCATGATACATTGTTCTGCCATTCACTCAATATAGTAAATACATGGTTAGTGTGGTTAATAATAAAATATAATCGGTGAGCCTTAGAAAATTTTAAAGGGGTGAGCTTTAGCGAGCCCCTATAAAATTGTCGGGGCGAACCGATTATTATTAAAGACACTATCCATGTATTTAATTTATACCGTAATTCAAAACAATCAATGGATTTTTCAATAATTTAGCAAATTTTAGCAAAAAAGACAGCAGACTGTGTGGCATGTTAAACGACATTCAGTGCCATGGCGCACACACGTAGTATAAGGCGACATCAACGAATGCAAAGTTTCTGACGTCACCACGACACAAAGACATAGTAAACAACAAGGACACTTGAATAAAAGTTTCTCAGCGCTTCACTTTCTGTATGAAAATCTGCAAATAAATAGTTTATTTTAGCTTTAAAATTATTTTCGACGTTGAGACGCAACTGCAGTTTCAGTGCGCAGTTATTCCAAGGGGCCATTCAAACGAAGAAAAGCCGAGAAGGTAGTAGGAATTTAGCTGTAATATCCGAAAATCTGTTTAAATAAATATTGCAAAGATTTTAATTGGCAGTTTTGTTGTTTTCCCATGTATAAACGGTTGCAAATCACTTGTAAAATAGGGACCTGAAAAGTAGGCCGGGTCTATGAATGGTCACCTAACGTATTATAGGTCAGTAGAAGTTATTATAGGTCACTACCAATTATAGCGTGCAGTTATTCGACCCCCTTTATTAGGTTACTAGAATGCCTGATTGCAGTATAAACATTTTTCAGCTTGAAAGCAGTACCAGAACAAACATTTAAAGAAGTAACTGGTGCACAACAATTCCTTCAACTAACAAACTTGAGTATCCAACCAATACTGAGATCAGCCTAGACATCCCTGTTGTCTGATCTGTTGTCTGAGCACAGTGTGTCTACCTAATCACTCAAAACAAATTAATTCATGGAACCAGCAAAAACATATCAGACAACTCTGATGTGCAGACTGATCTGAGTCTTTGCTGTTTCAGTTTCTTGCACGCTTTTCAATGAAATATAGAGATTTCTCAGTGAATTAAAAAAGGATAATATTGTCACTGTTTCAAACAGTGACTGATATCAATTTTATTTTTCACTGTTTGGGACATTTTTTTTTCTCCAAATCTAATTCTGTGGTCAGTTTTTCCATTGTCAGATCATTGAAAATTAATGAACTGTTGATAAAATTGACGCTAAGCCATTCACAAGACACAAGGACGTTCATGACGTCATTTTCGATGCTGACGTCAGGTATTTTGTCGCGCGACGTTAGGTCTGTCAGCACCTTCTTTGGGAAGCTAATATCTCAATTATTTCAGTAACCATTCATAAAAATGCCATCCCAAGCTATTTCTCATGTGCAAACTTTTAGTTTACACCCAATATTATACCCAGTAAATACTTTGGACACCTTTAAATTTACGGGAAATGACCAGGAACAAAGTTAGTTTTCTCTGAGGGTGAGTGAAGTGATTAGTGAAGCTGTATATTGCAGTTTTGAAGCATGCAACCAACAGAACTTTTGATTTTTTCAGTGTAAGATCAAATTTATTTTCACTCATGAACACCAAAACTGGTATTTTCACTCGTGGCTACGCCACTCGTGACAATACTGGTTTTGGTGTTCATTCGATGATTTAATATTCAATCTTACACTGAAAAGATCAAATATCCTCTATGTGTTGTTAGCCCCCTATTTCTCATAGACTGCCTTATTCCAGGCAGTTTAACAACAAATTTGGCAATTACTTAAGTACTTCACAATGGTAGTCTTCAGTTATTCACACTCTGTTAAGAATAAATGGTTAGTTGATAACACGCATTGCCAAACTGCAATTTGCTAAGGAGTGTAACACTTTATACTGAATTTGAAAAAGCAAAGCTAACCAGTACTTTTAGGTATAATATGTACGTTATTTACTATTTAATTAACCAATTATAAACAAAGTAACTTAAGAAAAAAAACATCTAAGTTTCTATTGGATTCTACTCAAATCTGGCAGAACAAATATTGTTGTTTTTGCCAAAAATGACATAAAACATGCAAAATCAGCTGACTAAGAGATTTTCCTTGAATTAAAATGACTTTAAATCATGCCTTTGTCTTCACTTTAATAAAATAAGTTGATACATTCAACTTAGATAAAATTTCGTAAGCATAGTTACAGAAAATTAACTGATGATTTTTTCCTAGAAATGGTGTTACACTCCTTAGAACACATATTCTGCCCTGCAAAGAGCATGTTTTGCATCAGACTGCAGTAAATTTTGCTGGAGATCTAGTGTGGGGATGTCTTCCAGAAAAACAAAACAGAACATTTAAATACCACCTTTCTGAAAAAAATATCACATGCTGAACACAAAATGTTACACTCCTTAGATTTATGGGTTGCGGTCTTTTGAAGCTTCTTGACAAAAGTTCAAATGCAGCCGGTATGAAAACACATCATTTCTTTGACCAAAACATGTTGTCAGATACAAAAAATCTTTACACATACATGCCAGTTATAAATAGCACTCAGCAGCCATTTCAACCAATAAAGGTATTGATTTTATGTACAAGGTATTTTTAAAGGGACTGTTTCCAATTTACCATGCTAAATTCAAAATGGATAGTAATATTGTCATAGGTATTCAGTATTTCATAGCTGAAATATTGATGATTCATATTTAGTCTGATTTTACCAAATGGTTTTACCTTTTACACTGCTGTATTTCTCTGAAATTTAATATGACTAAATTCTGTCACACTAAAAGTGTTACACTCCTTAGGTTTTTCGCTAGTTTTTTCCGCATAACTTTTTTATTTCTTGTTCAATATTGATGAAACTTCACATGATTGAAAAGGACAACAGAACACATCTTTAAGATATGTTTTTTCTACAATTTATTGTACAATGTGAGTATGGGATGGCAAATTATAAATGGATGCATTTTTTTAAACATGCCCAGCTATGTTTTAATTAAGAGCCTTAAAAATAAGTTTTATAAAATAGCACTACCATTTGTGAATGTAATAAGAGTGCAAGATGTAGTAATTAAGCTCACACAAAATTCTGCACACCTGGGTCCAGTAGCCAACATATATTAAGATAAAAATGTTGTATAGTTATAAGTGTGGTTGACTAAAGGCACTGTAGCAGTCGTTGCCCAGCGCAAAAAGCCAACAACTCCAATTTATAAATAAGAGTTGTTGACTCATTGCGCCAAGGTGACTGTTATCAAGACTTTGTAAAATAAAATTTGAAATAGCTTTACAAATTCTAGTCTCCTCATTACTCATAACCCAAATAAATTTCTGATGCATGGACAGTAACATAAAAATTTTATTAGCTCACCTGAGCCTTTAGGCTCATAGGTGAGCTTATAGTATAGCCATGGTCCGTCGTCCGTCCGTCCGTCCGTCGTCCGTCCGTCCACCATTTTCAAAGATCTTCTATACTGCAGGGCCAATCAAAGCCAAATTTCATATGGAGCCTCAGTGGGATGGGGGAACGAAAGTTTGTTCGCGGGGTCTGGATCACATGACCAAGATGGCCGCCATGCCCATATATGGTTAAAAGCCTTCAAAAATCTTCTTCTCCAGAACCATAAGGCCAGTGGCCTTGCAACTTGGCATGTAGCATATGGTACTCGGGCCCATCATGATTTGTACAAATGGTGACCCTGGGTTGACCTTGACCTATTTTACAGCAATGTCAAATTTGTCGACTTAGGCTTTTGCATGGGGCAAAGTGAAAATAATGGATTTATAGGAAACCATTGAAGACAGTGTCACCAAAATTTGTAGATCAGGTAAAGTAACTGAATACATGAATGTATATGGATCAGAAAGGTCAAGGTCATTCATTGGCCTTGTTCGCGGGTCTGGATCACATGACCAAGATGGCCACCATGCCCATATATGGTAAAAAGCCTTCAAAAATCTTCTTCTCCAGAACCATAAGGCCAGTGGCTTTGAAACTTGGCATGTAGCATATGGTACTCGGGGCCCATTATGGTTTGTACAAATGGTGACCCTGGGTTGACCTTGACCTATTTTACAGCAATGTCAAATTTTCCGACTTAGGCTTTTGCATGGGGCAAAGTGAAAATAATGGATTTATTGGAAACCATTGAAGACAGTGTCAACAAAATTTGTAGATCAGGTAAAGTAATTGAATACATGAAGATTTATGGGTCAGAAAGGTCAAGGTCATTCATTGGCCTTAGACCAAGGTCATTCAGGATCCATATTTCAAACATTTTATTCTCCAAAACTGCTGAGCCAATTTAAGTAAAATTTAATATGGAGCCTTTGTGAGTTGAACAAATGAAAAAATGCCAATACGGTCTAGATCACATGACCAAAATGGCTGTCACGCCCATATATGGTAAAAAGCCTTAAAAATTCTTCTCCTGCAGAACCGTAAGGCCAATGGCCTTGAAACTTGGCATGTAGCATATGGTACTCAGGCCCATCATAGTTTGTATACAAATGGTGACCCTGAGTTGACCTTGACCTATTTTACAGCAATATCAAATTTGCCGACTTAGGCTTTTGCATGGGAAAAAGTGAAAATAATGGATTTTTAGGAAACCATTGAAGACAGTGTCACCAAAATTAGTAGATAAGGTAAAGTAGCTGAATACATGAAGATCTATGTGTAAGAAAGATCAAGGTCATTAATTGACCTTAGACCAAGGTCACGCAGGTTCCATATTTCAAACATTTTTTCTCAGAAACTACTAAGCCAATTGAAGTGAAATTCAATAAGGAGCCTTTGGGAGTTGAACAAATGAAAAGCTGCCAATATGGTCTAGATCACATGACCAAGATAGCCACCACGCCCATATATGGTAAAAACACTTCGAAATTCTTCTTCTCAAGAACCGTAAGGCCAATGGCCTTGAAACTTGGCATGTAGCATATGGTACTCGGGCCTATCATAATTTGTTCAAATGCTGACCCTGGGTTGAACTTGACCTATTTTACAGTAATTTCAAATATGCTGACTTAGGCTTTTTTGCATAGGAAAAAGTGAAAATAATGGATTTTTAGCTCACCTGAGCCTTTAGGCTCAAAGGTGAGCTTATAGTATAGCCATGGTCAGTCCGTCCGTCGTCCGTCCTTCCACCATTTTTAAAGATCTTCTTCTCCTATACTGCAGGGCCAATCAAAGCCAAATTTCATATGGAGCCTCAATGGGATGGGGGAACGAAAGTTTGTTCGCGGGGTTTGTCTGGATCACATGACCAAGATGGCCGCCATGCCCATATATGGTAAAAAGCCTTCAAAGGGGGAGACATCTGTGTTTTTGTAGAAAAACAAATTCTAGTTTTGTTCTGTTACTGCTCTTGAGATATGAAAATAAATTGGAACAAGTTTTCTTTTTGTTTCATTTGCTTCTGTATACAGTATACCATTTATGTCCAATGGACAGTTCCTCATATTTTCCCTTTCTGTGAGCCAGGCACCGAGGTTATAAAACTTTTTTCACGCTCAACTAACTTCAGCATGAAATTTACCCTGCTCATAAGTTTTAAAATGCCAACAAATATTGAGATGGCATTTTAAAATTTATGAGCAGGGTAAATGACATTTTCTGCTGATCTAAGTAGGAAAATTGTCACCAGACAGGTGAGTAGTTCAGGACCACTGGTCCTCTGGTTTTGAATTTGGTGAAAAAGTGTGTTTCTTTCTAAACTTTACTTTGAGCATACTAACAAGAAATGCAGTTCATCTTCAGCTAACCCTTTACAACATTGCTTACATTTGTGGTTGCACACAGGGGTTTTGGGAACTGAATACCGGCCTCTTTCAATTTCTAGTTTATGAGCACTTGTTCAAAATTTCGACAATGCTTGTTTTTCTCTAAATTTAAGAACATCTACGTAGGATTCACAAAAAAACTGGCTTTTAAAAGAAGCATATGTATGCAATTTGTTTCCACCATTAATGTCTGAAGATTTGCTTTTGTTATCGTTAATACCAGCCATCCATTGTCTTTCAAATTTATGTTTGAGATGTCTCTTCAGTAACATCATGAAAATGATTTCTCTCAAACATGTTTGAGCAATCTGTAATTTTTTTTTTTTTTTTTTTTGGTTTGGGTTTTACGGCCCTTTCAAGATTATTTCACTCATATCGAGCCGATCATTAATCATAGGTGGGCAAAAACCGGAGTACCCGGAGAAAAACCACCTGACCTTCCATTGCAGAACTTGGCGTCTCACACGTGACCCGAGCGAGGCTCGAACACACGGCGGTGAGAGACCTAATGACTAAGAGTCAGCGCTCTTATCCATTAGGGCACGGAGGCCCGTCAATCTGTAATTTGAAAAGATTTGAACTAGCAGTTGACATAGAAATATAAAACCACAAAAGATAGTGCTTTCACTGCTTTGTTATATTTTTAGATTTGTTTATCCTTCCAGAAGAGCAAATTTGTCCTCAGACTTGCACGCCGGCGGGTCAGGCCTCAGATTCTATGACGGCTCCAACGTAAAGGCTTATTGAGAATTAGAGAGATCTAATTTTTGGTAATGTTGGTTGGTGCCTGATGCTCTGTCTCTGGTCGGCCCGATCGGAGTCTAACTGTTGGTTTTCTTTTGCTCCAGCATTTCAGTGGTTTCTTGCTGTCGAGTCCTCACCGTTGTCTCACCTCTGTGGTTCTTTGATTTTTTGTGTTCACGGAGATGTTGCACTGATGAGTTAGGAGGCCTTCATGCGGACTGAACAAATTATTTGTCTAAATTGCGACGGAAGTTAGGGCGAGGATTGTGGCCACGCAAAATTTATTTAAGCCCCCCAGTGGAAATCTTTCCACTGACCGTTCCAAGGCGGTTCTTCTGTGGCGGTTTATTTATGTTGTTGTTTGTTACTTACTGTGTGTATCACTTGTGTCTTTTTATTTTGGATGGCCATATGGCCATTTTGTGGGAAAGTAACTGTCTTTGTGGCCTTCCTTTGTTTGAGTTTCCATTATGGTCTGGTCGCTTAATGTTTGTGGTTCTAACGAGTACCCACAATCTATATTTTAGACCAGAAATAAGAAAAATAAGGTATACCCCCGGAAACCCCAGTTTTACTATATAAAAGTGGAGTTCAAGGGGGTCAAAATTATATAGGCGTGTTTTAGTGATGTCATTTATAAAGCCCCCCTTTATCGGGGCTTGGAGGAATAGATTGGTTGGTATGATGCTTCATGCAAAGCTGAAACCCAACACACTAGTAAACCCCTTAGAGGATCTAAGCTTGTCCAGGCAAAGCGATGCGAGTCAGACAGTCCATGCTTATAAACCCATTTGGTTTCATTGGGCGACAGGGCTTGAGATATCATTTCATCTCAAAGTCAGGTAAAAGTCCCACAAAATTGGAAGCAAAGTCTCCAAAATGACCTATTCAGTGTTGACGGGGATGTTAAACGTCAAATCAAATAAATCATTTATTAAGTGATAAACCTTACTAGGTTCAAATATGCCATTAATAATTAAAAAAAATCAACAAAAAACTAAAATTTAAAATCTGCGTTGTATCGCTGTACACTTTTTTATTCAACACAGTACAAGAGTTCTCCCAAATTATAGATGTTTAAATCGTGTAATGAAACAAAAAGAATAAAATGAATACTTGGGTTAACGATGTCTGTTAAAAAAAATAGTATGCTGTTTTGATCTGGAGAAGATATATCAGTTGAACAGTACACAATGAGAATCAAGTTTTTGTGGGATAAATAATATTTTGTAATGTAAATAACACCTCAGAAAGTTAAATTACAAACACTTAGGGTGAAATATCTATGAAGATTACCTTAAGGGTGGGTTTCAAAAAAATGAAGCAAAAGTGTGACATTGAGGTCAAAAATTAAAATATCTTTCAGCTGATTAATTTTGCTGTCTGTTTTTTCGATGGATGTCAAAGTGTCAGAAATTAATAGTTTACACTGTGTTTGAGCATTATTTTTTTTGGAATTTCTATGTTTCTAGTATATTTTGCTGTTTATTTTCAAAACATGGTATGCACCTAGTAAATAGCACTGCATTCTTTTCACATATTTTTTCATTAATATTTATATATATTTTGATGAAACATATATTGGAGCATAAGTCTATGTCATTGATTTTAATTGTTAATGCGAAAAAAAAAATTTCTGTCATTTTTTGATATATTTTACACTGAATTAGGTATATCTACCCATAAAAGTTTTTTTATTCATTTGAATATTTCAAATATTCATAAATAAATACAATTTTGTTAAAATTCAATACATTTTTAAATCACATTTCAAATTTCGTTTCGATCTAAGCATTATTTCATGAAAAAACAGCCTTTAAAAATTTGCCTATTTTTGCTGCATTTCGTTGCACTTGGGACAAAAACAGTCTTTCTGGATTTCTCTAGCACTGCATTTTTTCACTTATTTTTTCATAAATATTTATGTATATTTTGATGAAACATATATTGGGGCATAAGTCTATGTCATTAATTTTAGTGGTTACAGCGAATTTTATTTTTTTCAGTCAGTTTTTGATAAAGTTTATACTGAATTTGGGTATATCTATCAATAAAAGTTTTATAATCACTCGAATAGTTCAAATATTCATAAAACAATACTATTTTGTTAAACTTCGATACATTTTTAAATCACATTTCAAATTTCGTTTCGATCTAAGCATTATTTCATGAAAAAAATAGCCTTTGAAAATTTGCATATTTTTGCCGCATTTCGTTGCACTTGGGACCAAAACAGTCTTTCTGGATTTCTCTAGCACTGCATTTTTTCACTTATTTTTTCATTAATATTTATGTACATTTTGATGAAACATATATTGGGGCATAAGTCTATGTCATTAATTTTAGTGGTTACAGTGAAAAATGTTTTTTCAGTCAGTTTTGGATAACGTTTATACTGAATTGGGTATATCTATCAATAAAAGGCTTATAATCACTCGAATAGTTCAAATATTCATAAAACAATACAATTTTGTTAAAATCCAATACATTTTTAGATCACCCTTCAAATTTCGTTTCAATCTAAACATTATGTCATGAAAAAAAGAGCCTTTGAAAATTTGGCTGCTTTTTCCTTATTTCGTTGCACTTGGGACAAAAACAGTCTTTCTGGATTTCCTTCAATAAGGCAAGACACTACATATTTTAGCACTTGTCATGCATTTTTTATTTCATATAACTCATCAACATGAAGAACTGTGAACTTCAAACACAGAATATAACAAAACATGATAACAATTCAATGAACATTTCAGATTTTGGAGTATGGATGTCAGTCATTTCTTTATATCACATTATTCTGCAATACTAAAACCAGGTGTACTTCTGTACCATAAATGGTAGGGAATCATTTTTTAAATCCTTTTTGATGAAAGCAAAAGTGTTTTAATGGCTGTGTATCAGATATGCATGTTGAAAGAAAACGTTGCACTTGGGACAAAATCGATACTTTGTGTTCTCTTCTAGTATTAAGAATTTTTGTATGAATTACACAGACAGACTGACGGGACCTATCACAGTATATCTGTCTTTTCTTCGAAAAGTGCAGATATAAAGATAGAGTATCCTGCTGCCTACTGTGATATTGTCCAGTTTTTTTTTTGTCGCACCTGCATGAAGCATGGCTCTATATACATGTAAGAGTCCACTTTTCCATCCATTTGCCTGTTTGTTCATCCATTCCTCAAGCCATTGACAGCATTTGCAACCACCCTAACTTTTACCCGGGCCTGATGTACAGTGCATTTCTTGAGAATTATAAGTGCTTCATTCCTGATGAAGCAACTTGCATGTAGGGATAGCAACTTTAATGCAAACATTCGTATTTGACCTTGACATACATTTCATGGTTCACTAACTGTAAACGATTGTGTCAACCCAGGCTTTCACCCATGTGGTCAAGTCCATTTCTCAAGAACTATTAGAACTTCATAAATGATACTTGGTACAAACTAGCATCTAAGGATGGCAGCTTTAGTGCAGGCATCCATTTTTTGCACTTGACCTACTTTTTATAGTTCACTGACTTTGTGAACTATTGTGGCCACCCTAACTTTCACCAAAATGTTCAAGTCCATTTCTGAAGTTCTAACTGTAAGAGCTTCATGGATCATACTAAGTGCAAAGTTGCTTCTAGCGATGGTAACTTCATTGCAAGAATCCATATTTGACCTTGATCTCATGTCATGGTTCACTGACTTAGAGAATTATTGTATCAAGCCTAGCTTTTAACCCAATGTTTAGGTCCAAAGAACTATATAAGAATCATTAATTATACTTCAGCTTGGTAAAAGCTTGCATCTTGGGATGGCAACTTTGGTGCGAGCATCCACATTTCACCTTGACACACAGTTCATGGTTCACTGACTTTGTGAAGATTTCCCCTTGGCCGAGCTTTTGTTTTAAAGAAATCAGGATCAGTTTTTCACCTTGAGGTAGTTTCCTGATAAAAACAGTCTATGTATATATACCAGTATGCCAAGTTTCTGCCATTTGTTCTCAAACAATAAAGGATTCTTTCAAGCATTTGAAACTTATTTAAGCCTTATTGGAGATGGAGAAGTATTACACAATCTGGTGGAAAGAGAGGACTAAACCCTCCTCTCTCTATTATTCAGGACATTATACCAAATTTGATGATAAGCTCAGTTACACAGTTTTGGTATGAAGTTGAATGGCCCAGATGTGGGCCCTGTGAAGCCTATCAGCTTACCTTGCAGGCTTATAAGAGGCAAATTCTGCCACTGGCAAATTAAATAGATGCAGATCAACCCTTGCATGTGTGCAATCGGATAGTACACTGACCCAGGTGAAAATAATGGTCATTTACCATTAAGTAGCATGTTTTCCTTGGTATTCTATGGACCTGGGACCATGATTGGCCAAGATTTGTAAAATGGCACCACAACCACATAATTTGATGACCATGGTCATATACCATGGTCTCGGGTGAAAATGATGGTTAGTTGATCATGAACACCATAGTAGACAATGGTCAATGTTTGACCATGGTGTTGACACAGGCAGACATTTTTATATTCGCTTAATGTATAGGAACCCTACCAAGCTGAAGGAATTCTTCCAGTTCAAGATGCCTGTCACTCATATTTTATGACAGTCAATGCTCTTTAAGCAATCAGACCAACAGGCAGATACATGTACTAAACAATGTTCTATATATTGATGAAATTCTGTTGACAACAATCTCGAAAATCATCTCTTAGAGGTGATCAAAGTGTGGATACAAAACTTATATATAGGTGGTAAGCTAGATACATGCTTCTTGTCTACATTAATATGAATAACTAATTAATTCAAATAATTAGAATTTTTAGGTAAATGAATATAGATTTGAAACGGTAAATAAATATAAATATCAAGGGAGGATATAAATTTCAAGGGAGGCTACTGAACCTTTACCCTTAAACTAAATCAGACTGGCCAGTGTCCATGGACATTGTCCACTGTGCTTTGACCTCACTTGACAATATGTCAAGTGCACTGAATCCATGGATATTGTCCAGTCTGTCCACTGATTCTATTGCAAATGTCCACTGGGTTTACTGACATGGTCCACTTAGTTTATGGGCAATTCTAGGGGAGGGTGATTTTTTTACAGACAGCCAAAAGCCTTATAAGTCAAGGCTGCAAAAAAAAAATCAAATGTTAAATTTTGCTGTTATGGATTAGAGTGATGTATTTTATACAGCTATTTAACCAGAGCTAAATATGACCATGGTCCACCATGATGCTATGTTGGCCATGGTAGACCATGATTATTTAGAAATTTTATGCCAGTTGCCCATGATCAACCATGGTCATTGACCATAGTAATTTTGACCCTAGTTTCTACTAACTAACAGCCATGCTCTGCTATGGACAACCATGGTAGGCCATGGTTAGTTGGACATATATGACAACTGACTATAACAATCCATTATAGCCAACCATAGCCGTACTGTATTTTTTACCCAAACCACTGACAACCATGGTTTTGTTTCTTTGAATTGAGGTTAAATGGCCCCGCCAACACTGTATACCTTATTTTGGAGAGGTTGCTTCCAATTTTGAGAGACTCTTACTTGGAATTGAGGTGAAATGACATCTCAAGCCCTGTCGCCCAAGGAAACCAATAGGGTTTACAAACATGGACGATCGGACTCACACATCTTTGCCTGGGCAGGCTTAGATCCTCTAAGCGGTTATCCTCTAAGCAGTTTACCAGTACTTGTGTGCAGTCGGTTTCAGATTTTTTGTCCCAAGTGCAACGTTTGAAGGTTAGTTGAAAATGGCCTCTTAAATGACCTCCAACAGACATTTTAAGATAAAGTTTTGATTGATTTTACATCTGCTTTTATGAAAAAATATTTTTCAAACAAAGATTGTGCTACAATGTTCTTGTTTTGAAAATAAAATTCTTTTGAAAATGTATATTAGTTAAAAAATCCACTTTTCTTTAAATATTTTCTAAAAATGCTTATTGCAGACTTTAAAATTCATAAATTGTTAAAATATATGATTTAACAGTAAGGAAAAAATGATTACATTGAAGAACAAGTCTATTGTTTAGCATTAATATTGCAAACATTAAACATGTAAAAATGCGTTGCACTTGGGACATCACTTTTGGCAACCTGTAGGAAGCCAGTGCCTCACTACACGTAAAGGATTGCTTTAGATGGCTTCCTCCTGACTTGCTGACATGAAAGATAGATAAAAATGATATGTTACACAGGTTATGCTCGTATGATAGATCTAAAACTTCCAAACGTTGCACTTGGGACAAAGCTGGGTAACAGATTAAAGCAGCTGTTTTCTGAAATGTTGTGCAGTGTAGTAGCTATATAATGGCCGATTATTAATCTTGAAACATTATACTGTGTTATTTACAACTAGCAATGCATCTAGTGATTATGATGTGAGATATATTTTTTATGAAAGTTCAACATTTGTTAAATTTGGTATAATTTTTTTGGGGGGGGATGTCAACATTGTATATTATGTTTGGACATGTAAACATAGCCAAAACACACGTAAATTAGATTGAAAATGCAACTATGTAATGGTTTTTGGCATCCAGGGTGTTTTTGTGATAAAACTGGCCATATTTTATCTTTTATATCCGTTTGAAAATCATGTAAGATTCAAAATGTCACGCTAAAAACGTTGCGATTGGGACATTTTTGGGTATATTTTCTTGCATAACTTTTGACTGCATCAATCTTTTTTGATGAAATTTTCTGTGAAGTTTAACACCCATATACCACACAATTTGTACACAAACAAACCCTTGTAAGTAGAACACTATTCAGCCAAGCTTGAATAATAAAAAATGAGTAAAAAAGCTTCATTTTTTTGAAACCCACCCTTAAGCCAGAAACATTATTGTCTCGGACAGACAGGGGGTGGTTGGGTGAGGCAAAGGTGATGTGTACCTTGCATCACCGGGGTGTCCAACTGTTTTTGGATTACAGTTGTGTAAGACCTGCTGTCCTTTCAGCAGGAAAGGGTAGAGTGCGGAGTATTATTTCTTCCCGTTCTATACTTCCATTTATTTTCCTTTTTCTCCTCTGTCTACTGTCTATGATAAAGGCTTAAAGCATTTAAATATTTATTTCCAGGTACGGAACTTCTTGTTTGGTATGGACAAGAGTATGCAAGAGATTTAGGAATGATAAGAGACAAAAATCTGTTGCTTGTTCCAAAATATGTCAATGGAGAAGGTAATATTAAACTACTATTTTCAGATTCAACAGTTGAAAACGTTGCAATATATGTATGCAGTTTTCAAGCATTTATTATTAGAAGTTAATTATCCTTTGGGTATCTCCAATGCTTGTGCAGGGTTTCTATAGACCTTTGTACCCTCGAATAGGTATTTTGTCTTCCTTTTAGACGTAAAGGTGCCAGGTTTGAGAGGGAACAAACGTTTTACATCATGCAAACACGCCTATATGATTTTGATCCCCGAAAACCCCCATGTTTATTTAGTAAAACGTGGGTTTACATGGTTCAGTTGTTTTTTTTTTCTCAAAAAACAAATTGCTGTGGCTGAACTAACGAGTTCCTGCAATCTAAGTTTTGAGCAGAAATATGAAAAACAAAAATCTATTTTTTTTTTACTCAAATCTCTCTTGCACTTGTCTGACATCAGTCGTCTCATCTCTTTAGCCATCTGGTATTTATCGTCTCAGAGTTGTTGTACTGATGGGCTAATGCAGACTTAACAAAGTATTTTTCTGAACCTCGGCTGAATCAAGGATGAGGATTTTGGCGACGAAAAATCGATTTAAGACCCCCAGTTGAAAGCTTTACTAACCGTTCCAAGGCTGTTTATGTTTCGTTGTTTATTTTTGTTGTTGTTTGCTTATATCTTTTTGTACTCCGACGTTAGTCGAAGGGGGCTATAGTTATGGTTTTGTCCGTCCGTCAGTCAGTATGTCCATCCATAGACACAATCATGTCTCTGCAACTCCTACAGTTTTCAAAGGATCTTGATGAAACTTTCCATTTATTGTTCCCATGACCACCTGAAGATGATCATTCTTCATCAAGGTCAGGCTTTACTGGTTACTAAACTTTCATAGGCTTTTGGCCCTTTGTCAATTTTAACCATTCTGTTAAAAGAATGGCTCCACAACTCATTTTCCAGGTGATATTTAGCTCACATGAGCAAGACGTGCTCAAGGTGAGCTGTTGTGATCACCCTGTGTTCATCAGAAGTGCGTCACCCGTCATCTGTCGTCCGTCATCAGCATTTACCTTGTTCAACCTCTAAAGGACACAGTTTTACTTTAATTGTCTGGAAACTTTGCCAGAATGTTTGTCTTGATGACATCTGGGTCAAGTTCGAATATGGGTGCTGTCAGGTCAAAAACTATACTGACCGGAAATAGAAACTATACACTTTTAAACTGTCTCGCCTGACAAAACAAGTGGACAATTCAGTTAAAAATTACTGATTAAGGATTTGACTAACTATAGACATGAATCCTGTAACAATTTAAAGAAAATCTGGTGTTCAAAATAAAAGTTTTGGGGGAAAATGTAAAAAAGTACATTTTTCAAAAAATCTGTTTGTAATCAAATTTTGACTTCAACATTTTTGCGTATAGGTAACAAGTGAAAAGCAAGGAATAAAAAAAATAACATAAGTTCTAAAAATTATCGAGAAACAAACATTTTATTGAAATCTCAAAAACTGCTTTTTTCAGCGAAATTTTCAAAATAATGTTTCGAGCCAAAAATCGACCCAAAAGTGCCTTCAATCGTTTCAGCATTTTTAGCTGTGTCTTAAATAGTGATAAAAACAAAAACCGCAATCAGAAATGCCAGTCTTATTGCTCACTTCCGGTGGTTTGGTCCAATATTTAAAGGTCGATAACATGTCAACCATTGTGAAAATTTTAATTTTATAAACAATATTCCCAAAGTTAGATGATACGTAATAACTGGTAAAAATGGGAATCACATTCGCGACACAAAATGTTTGACCCAATGGAAACTTGAACAGCAAGATTTGAACCCTTACTTTGAACCTGTGGCTTTGCCCGTTAAATCGTAGCTATCATTAAACATTTTATTCGATCAGTCAGACATGCCACTGATGATAATTTAAATAATTGTAATTCAAATTTCATTAAAATGTTTTGCCAGTGGCAACCTAAAAATGGGTGTATAGTTTCTATTTCCGGTGAGTATAGGTCACACGGTCAAATTACATAAAAAAACTTGTTCACCATCTAGAAGCTACAATTTTGCTTCAATCCTCATGAAACTTTACCTGAATGTTTGCCTTGATGATATCAAAGGTTATGTTCGAACATGGGTCATGTCAGGTAACAACTGTTAATTGGAAGCACATTATCCAGGGGAAAATTCGAATGAGGTTTTAAATAAATTGAAATCTAGACATGTTCGTGCTTCTAGTCTGTCTACCTACGATTTTTCCACTCTTTACACTACACTTCCTCATAATCTTATAAAATAAAAGCTTAATGATTTAATTGAATGGGCTTTTCACAGAGAAGATTCTCTCTATCTTGCATGTAATGTCAGAAATGCATTTTTCACTTCTAAAGAGCATAAGAATTAAGGGCACTTTCATTATAAATTAGAAAAACAAAATATGAGCATACAGGTATAAATATTTTGGTAGCTGTATGTTTTAAACAAAATATTTGGTTGTAAAATGTGCCACTGGGTACCAACAATTTTGCTGTAAAAATTTGAGGTGAAAGTGCCCACTGGTTCTTTTACAATACATAAATATGTCAATATTTTGGGACAAAAAAGCAGTCTCAATATGGAATATTCAATGTTAAGCACGCTGCTACTTTAAATCTGTGGTGATTTTTCAAAAGGATTTGTGTTTTTGTAAATGCTCATATGCCAAAATTATAGTGTGTAAAAAAATATAAACGTCCGTTCTATAATTCAGAAAAAATCATCAAAAGATGATAACCTTGAATTTGTCCCAAAAAATGTCCCCTACAGAACATAGCCATAAAAAATCAACTTCTGTAAGTTATTAGGACAGGATTTGGATTTGAAAAACATCTTCAAAATCTAAATAAGTGAATAAAACACTTCCCTTTCAGGTAAATATCATATCTAATGTATTGTGTCAATCCAAAGTAGTGCACATTCATTTGTCCCAAAAAAATGTCCTCTATAGAATTGCCGTTTTTTCTGTTCTGTACTTTCTATGATGGAAAAAGGTTGTTTTAGAGCATGCATTAGTAGATTATCTATACCTATAGAGGATTTTAGATGAGATAAAAGCTGACATTTCAGTGGAAATAAAACCAAATACAAGAAAATCGCAAATGTCCTCTACAGAACGTTAATTATTGATTTCGAAATATTCACTATACTCTAACATTGCTCATTCACACACCCTAATTTTATCAGGTGTTCCACCCAGAATGATTTTTGTCCCTAAATATCGCATTGCATCATGCTTATGACTCTCATTTAAGTGAATTCACAGATTTGATGCTTGACATATGTACAGTTTAGTTGGGGAATCAAAACAGTGGTTAGAATTATCCACAAAGTGTTGAATATTTTTCCATAATAATACTCTCTTGGCCATATTTTCCAAATTTGATTCTTCTTAAGCTACCTGGTATAGCATGGATTCCAAAATATTCCACCTCTGGAGACAAGTACATATTGTTCTGTAGAAGACATATTTTTGGGACAACTTTCACAAGTCCCAAATAGAGCATTTTCTGAATTATGTCATCATAATTATACATGGACGGTATCTTATCTCCCTTCCTGTTTCCTCTATTTTTGAGTATCTACATGTATGCTAATTTTTCTGTCCTGTTTCCTCTATTTTTGTCTGTGCTAATTTTTCTATTATTCCATAAATATTTTCTTCGTTCAGCACATTATAAAACCTTTGTCATTATTGTTCAACAGAAGATTACAATTGTTTACATTAATAAATTAAACAGTCCCCTCAAGTTAACATTGAAATGTTGCTGATATACTGTTTGTTTGTTTGTTTGATAGGAGGTTTAATATCCCTATCAACACTGCATAGGTCATTTTGGAGACATTGCTTCCAATTTTGTGGGAGTTTTACCCGACAATGAGAAGAAAAGACATCTCAAGCCCTGTCGCCAAATGAAACCAGTAGGGTTAATATGCATGGATTGTAGGACTCTCACCGCTCTGCCTGAGCAGGCTCAGATCCTCTAAGCGACTTACCTGTACTCATGTAAAATCTAAGGACAAGAGACCATAGTCCCCTATTACCAGCCCCTGCCTCATTATTTCTACTTACGTCTGTCTGAACAAATTCTTCTGTCACATTATATGTGTTCCCTTCTTTCTACACTTCTTAAAAACACTAATTATTTTGTGATTTTTTTTTCTACAGAAAATTTCAATATCTCAAATTCCCCTCTGGGGAGCTGTCATATTTGCAAATTGGGCCGAGTGGTAAGAAATGATTTATTTTAGGGCATATGGGATACAGAGTGTTTTATCAGATACTTGGATTGTGTAGTGAGAGTTGGCAAGATGAGATACATGTACCTGTTTTCCTCCTAGCCAACCCTGAGTTTTGTTAGGGTGTGACATAACTGCAAATTCAGGCTTACAGCTATTCAGAGATAAACTATACCCTGCCAGTGTGCCTAGCTGCATAAAACCTGTACATTGAACCCTAAGCCCTAATCCTTGTATGCTATCCATTCCTCATCAGCAGTGAAACTTGATCATTTGTAAGAACACTGAAGATCTTTTGTCAGGTGTACAACCAATCAGGCGCCCCTGCCCATCAGGGTTTGAAGAAATAGATGGGCTACATGATGCTTCCGCGCAGAGCTGAAATCGACCACTTTTGCCTCACTCAACTTTCCCAGTATCAAACAGAGATACAAATTGTATGAAGCAAAATTACTCAACCATAAAATATTGTCATGCCCATTGCAGTTTGGTTGGTTTATCCACTGCAGTTTGTTTGGGTAGGTCATGTACATGCAATATTCAGGATTATTGCTATCTAGAGATGATTAAACTGTCCTATATGAGGCTCATTGAGCTGAAAGATAGTCTTTTGCTATGTAAGATTTGATAGGCAGACAAGACTACTATTTTCGGATAGATGACAAGGCAGGCTGTTCGAGCTGTATATACTTTAAACAGATCCGAGGATCGATCTAACCCTTCAGTAAATAGTCTGTCCTTTCAGAGATTGGTCTTTCAACAGATTCATCTGTACAGTAAAATTAGGAAATTCAGAAATTATTTATTCCTGTACTTTTGTCAGTTTGTTGACTGACACACCTAAAAAAGTAAAGTTATCATATTAATTTTCGATAATTGTTTGAGATCTGCAGTAAAATGTGCCCTCTTTAGTATAGTAAGAAATCTGACACTGGCCAATTAACTTGTCCATCAAGAATGTTTTTGAGCTTTGTGGAAAAGGGCAGTAACTACTGTTACACTATCAGCAGTTCTCTTGATACCAGCTTTTTAGGCATATATCACCAGGATATTTTATTATAACAACTTCTGCTGAAAAACTGCCTCATTGACACAGTTATAAGACCAATAATCCATATTTGTAACACATTTAAGAAATTTAAAAATGTTTTCAGAAGAAAACTAAATCCCGCCAGCATAAATAGCATATGGACCAATAAAATATGTGGCCTTGAAAATGTGGTCAAGTCTTTGTTTTGCAATAAGTTTAGCAAGAGTTCTTCATCTTTTATACCCTATAATTTAGGCACTCAAGAATTAAGAACAATTACCACAAACTCATTAAAACATTCATCACAGATATAGCGTGGCAACATGCTTAACATTAGATATAAATGCTATTCTATTCAGAGACTGCCTTTTTATCCCAACATACTGTCAGAACCAATGGGCATATTCACCACAAACTTACACACGCAGTTGTACAAGGGTAGCCTGTGGCACATTTAACAACCAAATATTTTATTTAAAATATACTACAACCGAAAATATAAAGTTTTAGACATGTATGCTCATATTTCGTTTCTGTAATCTGCCCATAACTTTATTATAATTATGAATGCTGGGCTAAATAACCTCTAATATTTCTGACACTGCTTTGTTGCAATTTTTTTTTTTACATTGATGTGGCTCAAAAATTTATGTTCTGTAGGGGACACATTTTTGGGACATGTTATTTTAGTAAATAGGTATGTCAGCATTAAACTGTCTTACTTTAAGTCTGTTTTTCACAATCACATGTATACTACTAGTGTTCTAACTAATAACAATTCACTTGACAACCTTACTTTTATTTTTACTTTGTTAGTTGTGCTCAGAAATTTACACAAACCTATTCATTTTTCATCTCTTTGTAACTCTTTGCTGGGAAGAATACTTGTTTTGGTTTCATAAGATTTCTGTGTTAGTTTTTCTAATAGATATAAACTGAAAGAATATGGCAATTTGCACTTATGCTATTGAATTCTCAGAGTTTTACTATCATGTCCCAAAAATATGTCCCCTACAGAACTAATTATTTATGATAATTGACACTGCTGTAAAGAAAAGAACCAAGCCATTATGCATTTGTTAGATTGATACACAGACATTAATATACACGAGTTTTGCTTGTAACTGAAAGCTTATGTAGGAAGATATATTCTATTTCAGCAGTTTTTAGCTCACCGTCACGTAGTGACGAGGTGAGCTTTTGGGATCACTTTTTGTCCGTCGTCCGTGCGTCCGTCTGTAAACTTTTTCTTCAAACGACATCTCCTCCTAAACCACTGAGCGGATTTTGACCAAACTTCACAGGAATGATCCTTAGGTGGTCCCCTTTCAAAGTTGTTCAAATGGTTCCAGTCCGTTGCACATATGGGTCACAGGAGCCAAAAATAGATTTTTTTCACCGAAAACTTAAAAAATCTTCTTCTCTGAAACTGCAAGGCCTAGGTCTTTGATATTTGGTATGAAGCTTCATCTAGTGAACCCCTACCAAGATTGTTCAAATTATAGTGCTGGGGCCAAAAATGCCCCCGCCCCGGGGCCCTTTGGTTTTACATGGGCTTATATAGGGAAAATCTTTAAAACTCTTCTTCTCTGAAACTGCAAGGCCCAGGTCTTTGATATTTGGTATGAATCTTTATCTGGTGGACCCCTACCAAGATTGTTCAAATTATAGTGCTGGGGCCAAAGATGCCCCCGCCCCGGGGCCCTTTGGTTTTACATAGGCTTATATAGGGAAAATCTTTAAAAATCTTCTTCTCTGAAACCGCAAGGCCCAGGTCTTTGATATATGGCATGAAGCTTCATCTAGTGGACCCCTACCAAGATTGTTCAAATTATAGTGCTTGGGCCAAAAATGCCCCCGCCCCGGGGCCCTTTGGTTTTACATGGGCTTATATAGGGAAAATCTTTAAAAATCTTCTTCTCTGAAACTGCAAGGCCCAGGTCTTTGATATTTGGTATGAATCTTCATCTTATGGACCCCTACCAAGATTGTTCAAATTATAGTGCTGGGGCCAAAAATTGTGATCGCCTTTTGTCCGGCGTCCGTCGTGCGGTGTGCGTCGTGCGTCGTCAACAATTCACTTACATGACATCTCCTCCTAAACCAGTGAATGGATTTCAAAATACTTTCATAGAAATGTTCCTTGGGTGACCCTCTACCAAAATTGTTAAAATAGAAAAACCTTTAAACGACATCTCCTCCTAGCCCTTTGGTCCGATTTCAAAATAATTTCAAAGAATTGTTCCTTGGATGACCCTCTACCAAAATTGCTAAAATGGTTCCGCTCCGCAGAACAAAATGGCCGCCAGAGCTAAAAATAGAAAAACCTTTAAACGACATCTCCTCCTAGCCCTTTGGTCCGATTTCAAAATAATTTCACAGAATTGTTCCTTAGATGACCCTCTACCAAAATTGCTAAAATGGTTCCGCTCCGCTGAACAAAATGGCCGCCAGAGCTAAAAATAGAAAAACCTTTAAACGACATCTCCTCCTAGCCCTTTGGCCCAATTTCAAAATAATTTCACAGAAATGTTCCTTGGATGACCCTCTACCGAAATTGCTAAAATGGTTCTGCTCCGCTGAACAAAATGGCCGCCAGAGCTAAAAATAGAAAAACCTTTAAACGACATCTCCTCCTAGCCCTTTGGCCCGATTTCAAAATAATTTCACTGAAATGTTTCTTGGATGACCCTCTACCGAAATTGCTAAAATGGTTCCGCTCCGCTGAACAAAATGGCCGCCAGAGCTAAAAATAGAAAAACCTTTAAACGACATCTCCTCCTAGCCCTTTGGCCCGATTTCAAAATAATTTCACAGAAATGTTCCTTGGATGACCCTCTACCGAAATTGCTAAAATGGTTCTGCTCCGCTGAACAAAATGGCCGCCAGAGCTAAAAATAGAAAAACTTTTAAACGACATCTCCTCCTAGCCCTTTGGCCCGATTTCAAAATAATTTCACTGAAATGTTTCTTGGATGACCCTCTACCGAAATTGCTAAAATGGTTCCGCTCCGCTGAACAAAATGGCCGCCAGAGCTAAAAATAGAAAAACCTTTAAACGACATCTCCTCATAGCCCTTTGGTCCGATTTCAAAATAATTTCACAGAAATGTTCCTTGGATGACCCTCTACCAAAATTGCTAAAATGGTTCCGCTCCGCAGAACAAAATGGCCACCAGAGCTAAAAATAGAAAAACCTTTAAACGACATCTCCTAGCCCTTTGGCCCGATTTCAAAATAATTTCACAGAAATGTTCCTTGGATGACCCTCTACAGAAATTGCTAAAATGGTTCCGCTCCGCTGAACAAAATGGCCGCCAGAGCTAAAAATAGAAAAACCTTTAAACGACTTCTCCTCCTAGCCCTTTGGCCCGTTTTCAAAATAATTTCACAGAAATGTTCCTTGGATGACCCTCTACCGAAATGGCTAAAATGGTTCCGCTCTGCTGAACAAAATGGCCACCAGAGCTAAAAATAGAAAAACCCTTTAAACGACATCTCCTCCTAGCCCTTTGGCCCGATTTCAAAATAATTTCACAGAAATGTTCCTTGGATGACCCTCTACCGAAATTGCTAAAATGGTTCCTCTCCGCTGAACAAAATGGCCGCCAGAGCTAAAAATAGAAAAACCTTTAAACGACATCTCCTAGCCCTTTGGCCCGATTTCAACATAATTTCGCTGAAATGTTTCTTGGATGACCCTCTACCAAAATTGCTAAAAAATAGAAAAACCTTTAAACGACATCTCCTCCTAGCCCTTTGGCCTGATTTCAAAATTATTTCACTGAAATGTTCCTTGGATGACCCTTTACAGAAATTGCTAAAATGGTTCCGCTCCCCTGAACAAAATGGCCGCCAGATCTAAAAATAGAAAAACCTTTAAACGATATCTCCTCCCAGCCCTTTGGCCCGATTTCAAAATAATTTCACTGAAATGTTTCTTGGATGACCCTCTACCGAAATTGATAAAATGGTTCTGCTCCGCTGAACAAAATGGCCACCAGAGCTAAAAATAGAAATACCTTTAAGCAACATCTCCTCCTAGCCCTTTGGCCCGATTTCATGTTATAGCCTGGGCCAATAATGGCTCTCCCAGGGGCCCACTTGATACCCTATGGATCAGGTGAGCGATCCAGGGCCATCATGGCCCTCTTGTTGATATTTGGTATGAAGCTTCATCTAGTGGACCCCTACCAAGATTGTTAAATTATAGTGCTGGGGCCAAAAATGCCCCCGCCCCAGGTCCCTTTGGTTTTACATGGGCTTATATTGGGAAAATCTTTAAAAAATCTTCTTCTCTGAAACCGCAGGGCCCAGGTCTTTGCTATTTGGTATGAAGCTTCATCTAGTGGACCCCTACCAAGACTGTTCAAATTATAGTGCTGGGGCCAAAAATGCCCCCGCCCCGGGGCCCTTTAGTTTTACATAGGCTTATATAGGGAAAATCTTTAAAAATCTTCTTTTCTGAAACTGCAAGGCCCAGGTCTTTGATATTTGGTATGAAGTTTCATCTTGTGGACCTCTATCAAGATTGTTCAAATTATAGCCCTGAGGCCAAAATTGCCCCTGCTCCTGGGCCCTTTGGTTTTTCATAGACTTATATAGGGAAAATCTTGAAAAATCTTCTACTCTGAAACCACAAGGCCTAGGTCTTTGACATTTGGTATGAAGCTTCAGCTAGTGGACCTCTACCAAGATGCCTAGGTCTTTGACATTTGGTATGAAGCTTCAGCTAGTGGACCTCTACCAAGATTGTTCAAATTATAGCCCTGGGGCCACAATGCCCCCGCCCCAGGGCCCTTTGGTTTTACATAGACTTATAATAGAGATAATCTTTGAAAATCTTCTTCTCTGAAACAACAAGGCCCAAGTCTTTGATATTTGTTGTGTAGATTCATCTAGTGGACCTTTGCCAACATTGTTCAAATTATAGTCTTTTGTTGATATTTGGTATGAAGCTTCACCTTTTTAGACCTCCCTCAACATTATGCACATTATAACCCTGGGGTCAATAATGGCCCTCCCCGGGGCCCACTTGTTACTCTATGGATCAGGTGAGCGATCCAGGGCCATCATGGTCCTCTTGTGTTTTATATTAGGATCACTTTTTGTCTGTCATGCGTGCTTAAACAATTTCTTCAAACGACATCTCCTCCTAAACCACTGATCAGATTTTGACCAAACTTCACAGGAATGATCCTTAGGTGGTCCCCTTTCAAAGTTGTTCAAATGGTTTCGGACTGTTGCACATATCGTCAGGTTAGCGCAATAGGGTTGTAACTAGCATATTTTGATTCATTTTCCATCTATATATAACCTGCAAAAAGGTGAAGCTTGAAGACTACAAATTTAGCACAAAAATTTAATATTTGCCATATGGTTGTATCTTGAAGGTAGGGTTTTGCTCATCGCAAAACGGTTGTATCTTGAGTTACAACCCTGTTGCGCTTAGTCCTCTGCATGTTGTAATAATGTACTCTTAGCGCAATAGGGTTGTAACTTGGGTTGCACTTATACAATGCAATAAATAGCAAGGGATGTAACTTAGGATGTTTTGGAAGCTGAGACCTTCTGCTTTCAGAATCTGGTCGATGCCACCTTGTCACTCTTGGGCATTTCGAGAAATTCAAAATGACATCCAAGATGGCTGCCAAATTAAAAAAAAATTGACAAGTTCTAATTGAAACAAATGTTTTGACAATTTTGAAAGCTGAAGTCTTCAACCTTTGAAAATTTTATTAACTCAGCATTTTAAGTATCTTAAAAGTAACATCAACAATAATAATAATAATAATGATATTTTAATGTTTCCAGAAATATTAGGCTAAACCAACAACACCCCCACAATATAGGGATATATATTGTATGCTATGATGTTCGGAAAGTAAATGTCAATTGGTATCAGTTATGATTTTCCATCATCTGGCCATTGGGGTGTGTTAGGCAGTTATGGTCACTTTAATAACGTAATCATTGATATTAGTAAGAAGTATGGTCAACTACAGATTTATGTCCGCATATATATTTTAACTCTTGCTACATTCATAAAATAACATGGACATTGACCTGAACTGCTATGTGTTCTCTATAGTGGCAGAAAAATCACTTATGTTATGTAAGAACTTGTTATTTATGTTGCAAATTTTGTTTCTAGTGGTAAATTTTCAAATATTGGTTTGCAATGAATAAACAAGATGAAAGAATCATATTTTAGCTTCTTCTTGTTAATCAATATTTTTAGGTGTTTTTGGTTTTTTTGGACCTTTCAAGATTATTTCACACAAATCGAGCCGATCGTTATTCAGATGTGGGCGAAAACCAGAGTTCCCAGAGAAAAACCACCTGACCTACCATTGCATAACTTGGCGTCACATATGTGTGGCTCAAACCCACAGCGGTAAGAGACCTTATGATTATGGGTCAGTGCTCTTATCCACTAGGCCACGGAGGCCCAAGTAATTCAATATAACTGTCACAAGTGTATTGAGTATACTATCTTTAAGTTCTTAAATATATGGCATGCCCAATGTGTAATTTACCTGAATGAGTAGTGAGTATATATATAGATGGAACATATCAGATGCCAGGCAAAAAGAGAATAAAATGTAATGCTGCATAGTAAGTGAAACAACACACTGTTGCACATATGCCAACCGTTTCAGTTATCTACATAACCAATCCAAGCAACACAAACCATTTTTCACTTTTATATGAAATTAATGTCAATAAATTATCAGCCCTGGCATGGGGCTGAGAGGTCAAAAACATAGATGTTTGATCATTACATGTTTGTAAGGCTTTGAACATATATTCCGTATAATTATTCATAGAACCATCGTTTTTGTCCTATTAGAATCTGCCACCAATGGGATTTGGTCATTTTACCCCAGACACATTTTAAAGTACTCTATTGCAGTTCAGGTCTGTTTTCCATAAGCACTAACCCAGTAACCCACATGTTGCAACTTATAGCTTTTCAAATGACTAGTATATGTATGTTTGAAATAATTTATGCAGTAACATTTTAAAAATCACTTTATAACATGGAGGGTATGGTTGATGTACATGAGAATATAAAATGCCACTCTAGGCTTGGTGTAAAAGTAAAGCAGGCATTTTATGAGCTGTGGGATATGATATGATACCGTATGCATGGACACCATTCAATTTTATACACACATTACTTTAGAGGATCAACAGATTTAAAGCTGGAAAATTGTTCGATGCAAATGAAGCAGGCCTTGAACAGGCCTTGAGAACAGGCCTTGAGTTGGGAGGCCTTCAAGCGGACTGAACAAATTATTTGTCTAAATCGCGACGGAAGTAAGGGCGAGGATTGTGGCCACGTAAAATCGATTTAAGCCCCCCAGTGGAAATCTTCCACTGACCGTTCCAAGGCGGCTCTTCTGTGGCGATTTATTTATTTTTGTTGTTGTTTGTTACTTACTGTGTGTATCACATGTGTCTTTTATTTTGGATGGCCATATGGCCATTTTGTGGGAAAGTAACTGTCCATATGGCCTTCCTTTGTTTAGGTTTCCATTATGGTCTGGTCGCTTATTGTTTGTATTTCTTTCCCTTTGGTGTCTTTTATGGATGGAGTAAGTTAATTGTATCAATTCCTGATCTTTGTTTTACTTCTACTTGAAAGCCTAAAACATGCGAATCACAAGGCAAACATCGCTCCTGTAAAGGTAACATCCTCTTCAAAATGTTATTCTGCAAAGGTAAAAAGTCTCTAATGTCAAGTTATTTTATCTTGACATGAAATTCTTGATGAACATGTCTGAGTCAATTGGAAGACATTTTACGATTATTTAGAATAAAAAAAATATCAAAACAAGTCTATCCCTTGCCACAAGAACCATTAATGCAGAGAGAAAATCACATGCCATTGTCTGTAATGTTAAAAAGAGTGAAATACTAGAGCATTGTGTGGCATTGTGTTGAGTGTTTAAGAGAGAGAACAGGTTTTGACAGTTTACCTAAAGGGACAACACTGTTATTTACGTTACCTTATAGATTTTACTGATTAGGCGAGTTTTCTGAACTCTGTGCTTATGACAGTTAACCATTTTACAATGAAAAATATCAAAGCAGAAGATGGTCACGGGTTCACCTTATGTATGAAATTAACCTCTCTAACCTGTGCGGATGTCATTTTTTTCCATGGTGCCCGAATACATGCATGTTATCAACCGCCCAACATACTGCATCCAGATACTATAAGAAGACTACCCAAGTGCATTTCAGAATAAGGGAACACTGTAAAGATTTCAAAACTATGTCTGCTTGTTAGTTTAAATTACATTAATACTTTAAATAAAATTATCTTTGTTGCAAAACTGCACTTTAGAGACCGAGTTAGAATGACAAAGAACAATTTCTGGAGTGCCCTTATGTATGTACTCAGTCAGAACAACAGATGGAAATATCTAAAGAGACAGCAATTGAGTTTAGAAAATTATTTGAAGTAGTAAGAAAAGGTCACTTCTGTATGGCCGCAATCAAAGATGGCAGCCATCTCAAGTCATCTAAAGAAAATGACACGGAGGCACCCACAATAACAGATGAAACATGACTCAGTGGCACAAAGCCAATTAACTTATAAGACACTGCAAAAGAACGTCTGACTTGGGAAGTTTGGATGGTCAATAGTAAAACTATTGGAGGCTTGTACTCCGGAGTTGATGAGATGTAATCTCTCGCCCTTCAGTGCAGTATCAAACATAAAAACAAACCTTGTTAAATTTAAAACATTAGTAACATAATAACATTTCCGTGAAGCATGCTTAAGCAGTCTATAAATATTTAAACTAGCAGTTGGCATTAAAATATAAAATTAAAAATGATATTGTGCTTTTTATTGTGGTCTACAAACTTTTATCCTTCCATGTGAGTAAATTTGCTGCTGGCAAATTATGGCGATATATTTTATGCAATGTTTTATATTAGGCAATGTTTTATATTTACATTACACTTATCTATAATGTGGATATAGTTAAAATTAGATTTGAATACAGATGATGCAGTCATCAGCGTATGATTCTATGTCAGTTCCCAAAGCAGTATTAGAATATCTCTGAACATGTATAGAAAACAATCTTAAGTCTTATTCAGTCATATACGTTATATTTCACTTATATTTGCGCAGAATTAGGGGTGAAATTAAAATATGCCTTTTGAAAAGACATATTTTAAATCTAAGATGTATCATCATAATCATTATACTTTTTTTCAAGACAATGTTAGAATTCTCTGAGAATGTTAAAGTTTAATTCATGTAATGGAAGTAGAAGCGTAACACAATTGACTATAGTGAATACTATGGTAAAATGAGGTTTTAATAATTTTTCAACAAAAAGAGCTTAGTGTTTTGGTCTACATACCAATTTCTATTCAAATGAGTCTAATTTTGGAAAAGTAACATTAACGAAATGCATTATGTACCGGTAAACACCAAAATCGAAAACATGGACCATGCTGAGGTTCACTTGTTATATACGTTATTTTTGATAAATTGACATCATAATTCCTAAAATCAGCATTGCAGTAAGTATTTCAACATAAAACCATGAACCATGAATATTTAACAAATTCATGAGACCTTGAATATGTTAAAAATTTGAAAATGTTGAGGACAATTAACATTAGTGTTGCCTTTTTGTATATTTTCCTGTATTTGTTAAATATAGCATAACTCACAAAACTTTCAATATAGAACTTTAATAAACAGCCGTTCTGAATAGCTTGAATGTATGTCTTTTAATACATATAACAGTCAGACAAAAATGTCCAGTGGCAAACATACCAGTTAAACAACTGATGGCGAATGAAGATTTTTTTTGGGCACTTAATATTTTGTAACATAAACAACACCACGGAATGTTAAAATATAAAACACTCAGGAGGAAAAATCTAAAAATTGCCTAAAATGAAAAAAAATATTTTATGTCTTATGTAGGTTTGCAGCTAAAACTGTATTACCGTATTCGCCCTAATTACCACACATGCTCCTATGAGCGCACACCAAAGCTATTTTTGAAAAGGAAATGCATAAGCGCACACTTTACAGTAATCTCCCCTTGAAGCTCTCATAGTAAATCTATAAAAACTTAACATTATTTCTTCCAACAGTGAAGGCAATGCTTAAGTATCTTTTTCCATCCCATTAAATATCAGTATGCATTATCTTGGAAGCTGTTGTTTTCGTATCGAGTGTGCGCTAATTAGGTAGATTTTTCACCATGATTTTATGACATGATTTTGAAAAAACTAAGCGCACGGTGCGGTAATTAGGGCGAATACGGTAAGTATATAGTTTGAATTTTTCTATTCTTTCGGCCATCTTGGAAACCATCTTAATTTCTTGGAAATGTCTAAGGCTGACAAGATGGCATCAAGCCGATTCTTAATGTAGAAGGTCTCTGCTTTCAAAATATATCAAAACATTTTGTATACACTGCAAATCCAGGTTCAGTGAAACTTCTGCGGGACTAGATTTGAAGATGAATTGTCTAAGAATATCATTCTGATCTGTGGCATGATACGCTCAGACATAACCATAATGATCCTATAGGCCATAGCAAACAGTGCAGACCCAGGTCAGACTGATCATGAAGGAGCAGTCTGATCAGGGTCTACACTGTTTGACATTCAGTCTGCACCTTTTCTACTCCTTGTTGGACTGTATAAGAAATTTGTTATATCAAGTTCTCAAGGGGTCTGAATTTTTAGGATTTTACGGTACACTATTCTTGTCTTTTCTTTTTTACATGAAATGCTATTGAAATTAAAAAAAAAAAAATGTGTTATACCATAATGCTCCCAAATGTTTAGCAGTTAACAAAAATAGACCCATACTAGTCAATCAGTCTGATGAGGATCAGTGCACTCTTTTTGCACTATTTGAAGTACATGTATGTAATTTTACCCCTGATTTAGTTGTTAGGTTATTATGTACACTATTTAGGAAAAGTTCTTTTACATAGTTTTATGTTGCATTTATTCTGATCAATACAATCTGTATGTTGGGAAACTATGCATTAATAGCTTTTTTGCTTCATCTACAACTTGGAGTGAGCTGCAAGATCTGGTCTTCTCAGACAGTAAGGTATTCAGGTGAGATTTGACTTGTCATGGAAGTCCTTCAGTTTTCTTTCTATTTGTTGTGCATACAGCAGACTTTTTAATTAATGCTTAATTATTCAAAGAACAAAGGCACTGTTAAGATTGTGCATCATTCTGCAGTTTTTCTCTGCCTTTGATTTTTAAATATTTTACCGTAATGATCATAACTTTTCAGACAGGCAGATGTCTTCAATCAGTGTAGACCCATAACAAATTGCTCCTTTTCATTCTGTTCTGGGTATTCATTGTTTGCCATTCAATCTGTACAATGTAAACAGTGTATGAAAGAAAGACTCTCAAAGATACAACTGTTTAACAATGACAATTGTGTAATATTTTTTATCCTTTTATAGTGCAAAACAGTTGTAACTCGAGTTACAACTGTTTTGCGCTGAGTCGCCTTGAACATTTATGCAACATTTCAGAGGGCAAAAGGTTGTATCTCTAATATTTACAAATATCTCTTTTAAAAATTAAAATAAGTTAAAAATTATTCATTCTACTTTAGTTAATTGACTTTATACCCAACATATCCAGATTTCATAACATAACAATGACTTGGGAAAAAATAAGACAGTTTTTTGTCGTTCCTGAAAAATTCTGAAAAATGAAGTTACAACCCTATTGCGCTGACCTGACGATATAGGTCACAGGAGCCAAAAAAAGATTTTTTCACTAAAAACTTAAAAAATCTTCTTCTCTGAAACCGCAAGGCCCAGGTCTTTGATATTTGATATGAAGCTTCATCTAGTGGACCCCTACCAAGATTGTTCAAATTATAGTGCTGGGGCCAAAAATGCCCCCGCTCCGTGGCCCTTTGGTTTTACATAGGCTTATATAGGGAAGATCTTTAAAAATCTTCTTCTCTGAAACTGCAAGGCCCAGGTCTTTGCTATTTGGTATGAAGCTTCATCTAGTGGACCCCTACCAAGATTGTTCAAATTATAGTGCTGGGGCCAAAAATGCCCCCGCACCGGGGCCCTTTGGTTTTAAATAGGCTTATGTAGGGAATATCTTTAAAAATCTTCTTCTCTGAAACTGCAAGGCCCAGGTCTTTAATATTTGGTATCAAGCTTCATCTTGTGGACCTCTACCAAGATTGTTCAAATTTTAGCCCTGCTACCAAAAATGCCCCCACTCCGGGGCCCTTTGGTTTTACATAGACTTATATAGGGAAAATCTTGAAAAATCTTATTCTCTGAAACCACAAGGCCTAGGTCTTTGATATTTGGTATGAAGCTTCAGCTAGTGGACCTCTACCAAGATTGTTCAAACTATAGCCCTGAGGCTAAAAATGCCCCCACCTCGGGGCCCTTTGAAACTTATATAGGGAAAATCTTTAAAAATCTTCTCCTGTGAAACCATTAAAAATTTTTTTCTTCTGTGAAACCACAAGGCCTAGGTCTTTGATATTTGGTGTGAAATTTCATCTAGTGGACCTCTATCAAGATTGTTCAAATTATAGCCCTGTGGCCAAAAATGCCCCTGGCCCAAGACCCTTTGATTTTACATAGACTTTTTAGGGAAATCTTCAAAAATCTTCTCTAAAACTGCAAGGCCCAGGTCTTTGCTATTTGGTATGAAGCTTCATCTAGTGGACCCCTACCAAGATTGTTCAAATTATAGTTCTGGGACCAAAATGCCCCCGCCCTAGGGCCCTTTGGTTTTACATAGGCTTATATAGGGAAAATCTTGAAAAAATCTTCTTCTCTGAAACCACAAGGCCTAGGTCTTTGATATTTGGTATGAAGCTTCAGCTAGTGGACCTCAACCAAGATTAATCAAATTATAGCCCTGAGGCCAAAAATGCCCCCGCCTCGGGGCCGTTTGGTTTTACATAGACTTATATAGGGAAAATCTTGAAAAATCTTATTCTCTGAAACCACAAGGCCTAGGTCTTTGATATTTGGTATGAAGCTTCAGCTAGTGGACCTCTACCAAGATTGTTCAAACTATAGCCCTGAGGCCAAAAATACCCCCACCTCAGGGCCCTTTGAAACTTATTTAGGGAAAATCTTTAAAAATCTTCTCCTGTGAAACCATTAAAAAAATTTTCTTCTGTGAAACCACAAGGCCTAGGTCTTTGATATTTGGTGTGAAATTTCATTTAGTGGACCGCTATCAAGAGTGTTCAAATTATAACCCTGGGGCCAAAAGTGCCTCTGCCCCAAGACCCTTTGGTTTTACATAGCCTTATATAGGTAAATATTTAAAAATCTTCTTCTCTGAAACTGCAAGGCCCTTGTCTTTGATATTTGGTATGGAGCTTCATCTAGTGGACAATTATAGCCTTTGTTGATATTTGGTATGAAGCTTCACCTTTTTAGACCTCCCTCAGCATTATGCACATTATAACCTTTGGGTCAATTATGGCCCTCCCCGGGGCCCACTTGTTACTCTATGGATCAGGTGAGCGATCCAGGGCCATCATGGCCCTCTTGTTATAGTATTTACCAGTAACTGGTTTTAGCTGGAAAACTAGCCACTTTGATATATATACTAGTTTTTTTAAAGTTTGTTTTTACTGTTTAGATTCAGATTTGAGGATAAACTTCTGTTTTGACCTAAATCCACATGTGTTTCCTGTTTTATATAGTGTCCCTTTTCTATTGTCCTCTCCAGGACACTTTTCTGTAGAGGGCATATATTTGGGACATCTACCAGCAACAAAATTACAGTAGGTATCTAAATAAAACTTTGTGAACATGTTTAAACAAACATAACTTGCATGTTTACTACACACAACAGATCTTCTGTGCCCATGATTGAAAATACAATTAATGAAAGAAGGGTAAATCAAATTTTTAAGACAGGTCCCAAAAGGACATTTGTATCGTATCCAAAATCTTTTTGAATGCAAGGTTTTGGGTACTTCAAGTCACTTTTACCAACCCATTCCACCAATATGAAACAGTTTCTTAAGCAACATATCATCGCATGCTTTTTTGGCAGCCTGAAAAATGAAACATTGCACTTTTTTTAAAAAAAGATACTTTTGACTTAAAACCATGATTTTTTGTTTTAAAAAGCCTAATGGGAACCAGTTCTGATTTTTTCCTATACAATTCAAGGTATGTACAGTTGAATAGAATAAGGGAAAACACTCGGGGAGGGTACTTTTTTCAAGCACCCTGTGAGACTGTTTTTTCTAATTTATAATGAAAGTGCCCTTATACACTTTGGTCATGTCAGAAAGTGTGTGATGCCCTCACCTTTCTACTTGACAATATTTATATTAGATTCGGTACTAAGTTATTTAGACAAATTGTGGGTATTCCGATGGGTACTAATTGCACACCTCTTGTGGCTGATCTGTTCTTGTATTGTTATGAAAGAGACTTCATTTTGTCGGCGTTTTTTTGAAGGCGTTTTCTTTGCCATGTCAGGGGTGGAGGCAGAGAATAATGGAAGCCAGAACTGATAATGTATGTTAGCTTTTTTTCTCGGCCAGACATTTGAAAACAGGGCTGTGCTCTGACACATTTGGCAGTCGAAATTGGCAACACGTCATCACATACTAGAGCCCGTCTTTGGTCTGATTCCTGCACTCAAAATTCTAAAATCGCTATAGAACTGTGTTTCTTAGGACAAACGCTGTACCTTGGGTGCGATTTGTGCCTTCCTCCGATTAAGAGTTCAGTATATTCCCATTGGTCAGCTGACACCTGTCGAATTGACAAGTGCCAGCACATTGGAGGCCCTGGTCAGAGCAGTTCATAAACTTATCCCATTTAGCGAGATGGGGGAGCCCCAATGTGCTTTTAGCGCCCGGTTACCTTACAAAATCTATCAAGTCAAGTTTGTCGCTTTCCATTGATAACCAATCTGAAATTATTGAAGCTTTTAGCTCTACTTCTAGATATTTAGATGATTTATTAAATATTGATAATACCTATTTTGATCAGTCAGATTTACCCCCTAGAACTTCAGTTAAATAAAGCAAATTCTTCTGATACCGAGGCCCCGTTTTTGGATTTACATCCATCTATTGTAGATGGATTTGTTTCGTGCAAAATTTATGATAAACGCGATGACTTATCAGAAATCAGAAATAAATTATTGGTTTAGACTCATATTCTAGACAGGTTTTTACTTATTTGGACCCCATTTTGATTTATATCAGTCTTTGTATCGACTGCCTATTCGATATTCGCAAAATTGCAGTATGTTTCCTCTGGCTTTCTTTGCCGGATCTTTACAGGGTCACTGATGAGGCTTTATTAGCCGAAACTACGTAGTATGACCCATCTTTCTTATGAATGTTTTCATTGCTCTTAAAGGAACTCATTTTTGTTTTTTATTTGATTTTGAGATTGTAAATTTTCCTTTTTATCCCCCGACCGAATAGGTTCGGGGGATATAGCGATCAGCCTGGCGTCCGTCCATCCATCCGCCCGTCCGTAGACGCAACCTTGTGATGGCCATAACTCCTATACCCTTTGAGATTCATTGATGGTTCTTGGCACAATTGTTCACAAGGCCGAGACGCCGTGTCATGCGCAAGAACCAGAACTCTGGATGCCATACTTTTTAAGTTATCTCCCCTTTTAATAAAATAAAATGACTACTTTGTGTAAAATAAAATGACTACTTTGTGATGGCCATAACTCCAATACCCTTTGAGATATATTGATGGTACCTGGCACAGTTGTTCACAAGGCTGAGACGGCGTGTCATGCACAAGAACCACAACTCTGATTGCCATGGTTTTGGAGTTATCTCCCCTTCCAATAAAATAGATTGACAACTTTGTGATGGCCGTAACTCCTATACCCTTTGAGATTCATTGATGGGTCTTGGCACAATTGTTCACAAGGCTGAGACGGCGTGTCATGCGCAAGAACCAGAACTCTGGATGCCATACTTTTTTAGTTATCTCCCCTTTTAATAAAATATAATGACTACTTTGTGATGGCCATAACTCCAATACCCTTTGAGATATATTGATGGTACCTGGCACAGTTGTTCACAAGGTTGAGATGGCGTGTCATGCACAAGAACCACAACTCTGGTTGCCATGGTTTTTGAGTTATCTCCCCTTCCAATAAAATAGAGTGACAACTTTGTGATGGCCGTAACTCCTATACCCTTTGAGATTCATTGATGGTTCTTGGCACAATTGTTCACAAGGCTGAGACGGCGTGTCATGTGCAAGAACCAGAACTCTGGATGCCATACTTTTTTAGTTATCTCCCCTTTTAATAAAATAGAATGACTACTTTGTGATGGCCATAACTCCAATACCCTTTGAGATATATTGATGGTACCTGGCGCAGTTGTTCACAAGGCTGAGACGGCGTGTCATGCACAAGAACCACAACTCTGGTTGCCATGGTTTTGGAGTTATCTCCCCTTCCAATAAAATAGAGTGACAACCTTGTGATGGCCATAATTCCAATACCCTTTAAGATATATTGATGATACCTGGCACAGTTGTTCACAAGGCCGAGACGGTGTGTCATGCACAAGAACCACAACTCTGGCTGCCATGTTTTTTTAGTTATCTCCCCTTTCAATAATATAGAATCACTACCTTGTGATGGCCACATCTCCAACACTCTTTGAGATATATTGATGATACTTGGTACAGGTGTACATGAGGTTAAGCAGGTGTGTCACGTACAAGAACCACAACTCTGGGTGCCCTGTTTTTTTTAATTATCTCCCCTGACAATATAACCTTGTGATGGCTATAACTCCAATACCCTTTGAGATATATTGATGGTACTTGGCACAATTGTATACAACATGGAGACGGTGCTTCATGCCTACGAACCACAACTTTCGGTGCTATGATATTTGAGTTATCTCCTCTTCCAATATAACAGTATGACAACCTTGTGATCATCGTACCTCCAATACCCTTTGAGACATATTGGTGGTACTTGATGCAGATGTACATGAGGTTAAGCAGGTTAGTCATGCTCAAGAATTAGAACTCTGGGTGATCTGGTTTTATAATTATCTCACCTGGCAATATAACCTTGTGATGGCCATAACTCCAACACCCTTTGAGATATATTGAAGGACTTTGGCACAATTGTATACAAGGTATAGAAGGGATGTCATGTGCAAGAACCACAACTGTTGGTGCTGTGGTATTTGAGTTATCTACCCTTCCAATATAACAGTATGACCAGCTTGTGATCACCATATCTCCAATACCTTTTCAGTACAGAAATACATGAGCTTAAGCAGGCATGTCATGCGCAAGAACCACATTTCTGAGTGCCCTGGTTTTTCAGTTATCTCCCCTGACAGTATAATCTTGTGATGGCCATAACTGCAATACTTTTGTGATATATTGCTGGTTTAATTCTGGTGCACTTTCTATTGGTGAACAATCTTCTGAAGGCCATATTGGCTTTTGGTCAGGGGATTTGCAATCTCTTCCGATGGCTATTTTTTGGATGGTGATGTTCCTCGTGCGCCATCCTATGGCGTTTATATTTCACAATTAATTCGATTTGCTAGAGTGTGTAGTCATGTAACTGACTTCAACACTCGTAATATATTATTAACGGCTAAACTCCTTAATCAGGGTTATCGATACCATAAACTTCGCAAAGCCTTTTCAAAATTTTATAGACACCATTCTGATTTAATTTCAAAATTCAATATTGGACTTAAATCTCTTCTGCAACAAGGTCTATCGGAACCCGAATTTTATGGTGACTTAGTATATAAATTCAGAAAAATATATTACCGCAATGACTTCAGCACCCACTTTCGTAAAATCATTCTTGGATATAAAAAGATTGGGTACAACATGGATATTATACGACAGACTGCATGCATGGTAGTTAACCCAATCACGGTTGGCAACTTTGCTTCCCTCTTGAATTGCATGCTGGTGGGTAAGGCCTCAGATTCTATGACGGCTCCAACGTAAAGGCTTATTGAAAATTAGAGAGATAATGTTGGTTGGTGCCTGATGCTCTGTCTCTGGTTGGGCTCATCGGAGTCTAACTGTTGGTTTTCTTTTGCTCCAGCATTTCAGTGGTTTCTTGCTGTCGAGTCCTCACCGTTGTTTCACCTCTGTGGTTCTTTGATTTTTGTGTTCACGGAGATGTTGCACTGATGAGTTAAGAGGCCTTCATGCGGACTGAACAAATTGTTTGTCTAAATCGCGACGGAAGTAAGGGCGAGGATTGTGGCCACGTAAAATCGATTTAAGCCCCCCAGTGGAAATCTTCCACTGACCGTTCCAAGGCGGCTCTTCTGTGGCGATTTATTTATGTTGTTGTTTGTTACTTACTGTATGTATCACTTGTGTCTTTTAATTTTGGATGGCCATATGGCCATTTTGAGGGAAAGTAACTGTCCTTATGGCTTTCCTTTGTTTAGGTTTCCATTATGGTCTGGTCGCTTAATGTTTGTATTTCTTTCCCTTTGGTGTCTTTTATGGGTGGAGTAAGTTAATTGTATCAACTCCTGATCTTTGTTTTACTTCTACTCTACACTATCTTAACTATGACGTCATCAATACCATGGTAACGACGTTATGACGTTACATCAGTTTAACTTCTACCAGGGTAACCAATCAACCTACTAGAGTAAATATGGACTAATTTATTGCGTTAACAAGTGGTAGCAGACCGATTTACTGTCCGAGGGCAGTAATTTACATACACAGAAGTGGACAGCAATCCGAGGAGAGCTGGTCAAGACCGAGAAGTGACATTAATTCCTGAAAATTGCAACCAGGATAGATCCACCTAGTTTAAGGTCAAAACCTTATGAGCTGTACAGGCAGGAGTTACTTGCTTGGAGAGAGGTGACAGAGCTTAGAAAGGAAAAGCAAGGAGTGGCTATAGCCTTATCGCTTCCAGAGAATGACAAGACACAGATCAGAGAGAAGGTTTTTGAGCAAATCAGTATTGAAGACGGAAGATGGATTGGATACATTGATTACATTTTTGGATGAACATCTGAAAAAAGGATGACCTAGCAGACAGTCTTGAGAAATTTGCAGAAATTGAAGATTTTCAAAGAATAAACAATATGTCTATAACTGAGTACATAGCATCTTTTGACACAAGATACAGGAAGATTGAAAAACTGAAAATGTCTTTACCATCAGAAATTTTGGCGTTTAAACTTTTGAGAAAGGCAAACATTAGTAAAGAAGAAAAGTTGTTGGTTTTGACTGGTATGGATTATTCTAATAAGGTAACATTATATGAGGAAGCTAAGAAATCACTTAAAAAGTTCAAGGCTGATTTTGCAGAAGGAAGTTCAAGTCCTGGTTCAGGCTCTGGAATAAAACTTGAACCATCATTGTTAGCTGACAATGAAGAAGTGTTGTTGGCAGCAGGATACATCAAGCAGAATCATGGAGGAAAGGCGGGTAAACCAGGACGAGGAGGTTTCGGTCGTGGCAGACAAGCAGATCATGGACAGCTTAGGAAAATGAATCCATTAGGCCCAGACGGTAAGATACTTACATGTCGATGTTGTGGCTCTTATAGACATTTTATTGCTGAATGCCCACATAGCTGGGAAAATGCATCTAAAGGCAGCATTCAAAAGAGACTGGCAAAGGTGAACATTGCAGAGGATGAAAATGTCGTACTTTTCACGGGATATAATCAAGGGGACATTGCACAACTGGGCATTGATGCTCAGAATTGTGCTGTGTTAGACAGTGCCTGTAGTAGCACAGTATGTGGAGAGAACTGGCTTCAGAATTGTATCAGTTCTTTGAATCAGATTGATAAAGAGAGAATTAAACAGACTGTTGGAAAGCGAACATTTAAATTTGGACGTGAAGAAAGGCTGAGATCAAAGGGAGAGTTCAAGCTTCCAGCAGTGATTGCTGGGAAAGAGGTTTTCATTAGAACTGATGTTGTAGACTCCGATATCCCTCTGCTATTTTCACGACGAGCTATGAAAACAGCAGGGGTAAAGATGGATTTGGAAAGTGACACTGCAATGATTTTTGGAAAAGATGTTGCTTTGAATCTAACCACATCCGGGCATTACTGCATCCCCATAGACAGGGCAGAAAAGATACTAGCTGAAGAAGTGTTTTCAGTAAAACTAGGAGAGATGAAAAGTCATGAGAGATATGATACATTGCTCAAGTTGCATAGACAATTTGCACACCCACCACTTAAAAAGCTGAAAGCTCTAATGCAGGATGCAGGGCAATGGGAAGAGGACTTTCAGTGAATGCTTGAAGACAGAGGTAAGACATGTAATTTATGTAAACGATACATGAAAACATCACCACGTCCAGCAGTCGGTTTACCTATGGCATCAAGGTTCAATGAAAAGGTAGCCATGGATCTGAAACAGACTGAAGCTGATGAAAGATTAAGGAGAGCATTGCGTACTAAAGTACGAGCAGCATGGAGAATGGTGACACTGTTTTTTACAAGCGCGAGGGAAAAGACAGATGGTTGGGACCCGCTAATGTTGTTTTCAAGACGGAAAGGTAGTATTTATTAGGCATGGTGGAATATTTGTCAGGGTATCTCCAAATAGCCTAACCAAAACATATGATAGTCAGATCAAAGCAGAGGTGGAAGGCCTTGACTGTAACAGCTCAGATCAACATAATGAGGCTGATAAAATTAAGATGTCAAGTAACATAGAGACAAGTGTTTCTGAAACAGTGCCGACTCCACCTGACAATCCAGAGGCAATTCAAGATCAGGATGAAAGAATTGAAAGAGGCAGAATTAATCCAAGGCATGTCAAAGCTTATGATATTATCAAATACAAAGTAAATGATGAATGAGTGACTGGCACAATCATAAGTCGAGCAGGGAAATCCACAGGAAAATATAAGACATGGTATAATATAAGGGATGGTAACAATAAGGAAAGAAGCGTTGACCTAAGTGTTGTAGAGTGGGAGAAGATTCCTGATGCTGAAATAAATATAACATGTGCTTCTGGTAAAGTGGAGTCAGAAGAGAAAGACATTACCATGGCCAAGAAAAATGAGCTTGATAAGTTGGCTCAATTTAATACATATGAAGAAGTGGCAGAACAAGGACAAAGAACCTTATCAACAAGATGGGTTATTACAAGTAAAAAGGGGAAAACCAAAGCCAGGTTAGTCGTCAGAGGCTTTGAAGAGAAAGATCTAGCAAATTCCAAGGGACAGATCAACAGTTGGTAAGGGTGCAATGAGGATTTTTCTATCAATTGCAGGACTAGAACAATGGACAGTGAAAACAACAGATATCAAATCTGCATTCATGCAAGGTAAGGAATTAGATAGAGAGATATTTGTCAAACCACCCAAAGAAAGTGGCACGCCAAAACATAAAATTTGGAAGCTAAAACATGACCTATATGGGTTGAAAGATGGAGCAAGACAGTTCTATGATAGTGTAAAAGAAGAGTTACTGAAACTAGGCTTCATCCAGTGCAGACTGGACCCAGCAGTTTTCTACTTTCAAGAGCAAAAGAAGCTGAAAGGAATGATTTGTTGTCATGTAGATGATTTCCTGCATGGAGGAGACCTACGATTTGACCAATTGATGGAAAAATTAAGAGCAAGATTTTCTGCTGGCAAAGTAGAAGAGAAAAAATTGAAACACATAGGTTTTCAGATAGAGCAGCTTCCAGATTCAATAGTTTTAGATCACTCTGACTATGTTAATAACATGAAGAATGTCTAGATCCAGGGCGAGCCTCGCAGAAAAATGATTTTTTAAGTGAGAAGGAGCAAACACTGTTTATACAGCTGATAGGGCAGTTAAACTGGGCTGTCCAGGGCTCTAGACCAGACATGGCACATATAATGATAGTCATGAGCACAAAACTGAAACAAGCTTATGTAGGAGATCTTGTTCGAGCGATAAAGAAAATAAGCCACACAAAGGATATCCAGTCATTCATGACATTCCCAAGTCTGGACAAAACAAAAGAATTAAAAGTGGTGGTTTTCACAGATGCATCTCTTGGGAATATAAATGAAGGGACCGGAAGTACAGGGGCATATATCATTTGGCTAATGAATAGTAGTGGCCAATGTTGTCCAATAGCATGGAATGCGAAGAAGATAAGAGTAGTACGTTCAACTTCAGCTGCAGAGATGCTCGGTTTAGAAGAAGGTCTTGAAGCTAGTTTCTATTACCGTCAGATGTTAGAGGATATCTTGGGATATGAACACAAGTCTATCAGAATCGAAGCTTACGTGTATAATAAAAGTGTCATTGAAGCACTCTTTTCAACACGAATGGTTGAGGACAAGCGCCTGAGGGTTGATGTGGCAGCAATTCAAGAATTGCTAAAGTTACAAGACATTAATCTAATACAGTGGATACCAGGACAATTACAACTTGCTAATGTGAGGACAAAGCAAGGGGCATCTGGTTTCTGTTACTTAAAGTATTGCAGTCAGCAACATGTTGGCTGATATTTATAACCATTAACTTTCTACAGACATGTACAGCAACTTCATAGGAACTCTTTAAATTATTCCTCTGGATAAATTTTTTTTTGGCATTTTAATATCTTCAATATTAGATAGTTGTCAAATTCAATATAATGTGTTTTTTTTGTACCTTTTTGTGGTTTAAAATTCCTTAGCAGAAAAGATTATTTTAAACCATGAGCACAAAACTGAAACAAGCTTATGTAGGAGATCTTGTTCGAGCGATAAAGAAAATAAGCCACACAAAGGATATCCAGTCATTCATGACATTCCCAAGTCTGGACAAAACAAAAGAATTAAAAGTGGTGGTTTTCACAGATGCATCTCTTGGGAATATAAATGAAGGGACCGGAAGTACAGGGGCATATATCATTTGGCTAATGAATAGTAGTGGCCAATGTTGTCCAATAGCATGGAATGCGAAGAAGATAAGAGTAGTACGTTCAACTTCAGCTGCAGAGATGCTCGGTTTAGAAGAAGGTCTTGAAGCTAGTTTCTATTACCGTCAGATGTTAGAGGATATCTTGGGATATGAACACAAGTCTATCAGAGTCGAAGCTTACGTGTATAATAAAAGTGTCATTGAAGCACTCTTTTCAACACGAATGGTTGAGGACAAGCGCCTGAGGGTTGATGTGGCAGCAATTCAAGAATTGCTAAAGTTACAAGACATTAATCTAATACAGTGGATACCAGGACAATTACAACTTGCTAATGTGAGGACAAAGCAAGGGGCATCTGGTTTCTGTTACTTAAAGTATTGCAGTCAGCAACATGTTGGCTGATATTTATAACCATTAACTTTCTACAGACATGTACAGCAACTTCATAGGAACTCTTCAAATTATTCCTCTGGATAAATTTTTTTTTGGCATTTTAATATCTTCAATATTAGATAGTTGTCAAATTCAATATAATGTGTTTTTTTTGTACCTTTTTGTGGTTTAAAATTCCTTAGCAGAAAAGATTATTTTAAACCATGAAAAGAAAACAAAAACAAAAGAAAGAAAATTTAATTAATGTTAATTGGAAGCACATTATCCAGGGGAAGCTACTCTACACTATCTTAACTATGACGTCATCAATACCATGGTAACGACGTTATGACGTTACATCAGTTTAACTTCTACCAGGGTAACCAATAAACCTACTGGAGTAAATATGGACTAATTTATTGCGTTAACAACAACAACTAGGTCACTATATCATATTGTATTAAAACCATGTTCACCCCCTGGAGACCACAGTTTTGCTTCATTCTTCATGAAACGTTACCAAAATGTTTGCCCTGATGATATCTGGGTCGAGACGGAACATGGGCGATGTCGATTAAAAAACTAATTCACTAGGTCAAATTACATTAAAAACTTGTTCCCCTCTAGAGGCCACAACTGTGCTTCAATCTTCATAAAAATTTACCAGACTGTTTGCCTTGATTATTTCAAGGTCAGGTTCTAATATTGGTCATGCCAGGTCAAAAGCTAGGTCACTAGGTCATATTGCTTTAAAATCTTGTTCACCCTGTAGAGGCCACAGTTTTGCTTCAATCTTCATGAAACTTTACCAGAATGATTTTCTTGGTGATATCTGGGTCGAGATCTAACACGCACGGTTGATGTCGGGTCAAAAATTAGGTCACTAGGTCAAATTGCATTGAAACTTTGTTCACCCTCTAGAGGCCACAGTTTTGCTTCAATTTTCTTTTGCTTCAATTTTCATGAAACTTTACCAGACTGTTTGCCTTGATGATATCTAGGTCGAGTTTGAATATGGTGGGTCATGTCGGGTCAGAAACTGGGTGACTAGGTGAAATTGTATTAAAACCTTGTTTACCCTCTAGAGGCCACAAATTTGCTTCAATTCATGAAATTTTACCAGAATATCTACCTTGAGGATAGCAAGATCAAGCATAAATATGGGTTATGTAAGGTCAAAACTAGGTCATATTGCGTTAAAACCTTGTTCACCATCTAGAGGCCACAGTTTTGCTTCAATCTTTTTAGCTCACCTGTCATATTTTGTCCTCGTCTGTCTTGCCTGCGTCCGTAAACAATTTCAAATAAGTATATCTCTAAAACCCCACGGCCATTCTAGATCAAAATTCATGTGAAGCGTCATCAGGTAGGGGGAAAGGCTGCATAAGGTTTATGGGCTGATAAGATTGGAATTCTGGTTGGCATGGCTACATCTAGCTCACATTGACTTATAATGGGAAAAATTTAAAAAATCTTCTCGGCAACCACAGGAGCCACGGCTTAGATATTTAGCTTGTAACAATGTCAAGTGGTCACCTACATAAATCCTGCCAATCATGCCCCTGGGATCTAAATTGGCCACACCCCGGGGCCCCTTAGCTCCCATAGACTAATAATGGAAAAAAGCTTCAAAAATCTTCTCCAAAACCACAGGGCCCAGAGCTTAGATATTAAGCATGTAGCAACGGCAAGTTGTCACTTAAATAAATCCTGCCAATCATGCCCCTGAGGTCCAAATGGGCCAAGCGCCGGGGCCCCTTAGCTCCCATAGACCCATAATGGAAAAAGCTTCAAAAATCTTCTGCTCTGAAACCACAGGGACCAGTGCTTAGATATTTAGCATGTAGCAATGGCAAGTGGTCGCCTTAATTCCTGCCAACCATGCCCCTGGGGTACAAATGGTCCACACCCTGGGGCCCCTTAGCTCCCATAGACTCATAATGGAAAGAAAGCTTCAAAAATCTTCTCTGAAACCACAGGGCCCAGAGCCTAGATATTTAGCATGTAGCAACGGCCAGTGGTCACCTACATAATTCCTGCCAATCATGCCCCTGGGTTCCAAATGGGCCACGCCCCTGGGCCCCTTCGCTCCCAAAGACTCATAATGGAAAAAAAAAACTTCAAAAATCTTCCTCTCTGAAACCACAGGGCCCAGAGCTGAGATATTTAGCATGTAGCAACGGCAAGTGGTCACCTACATAATTCCTGCCAATCATGCCTCTGGGGTCCAAAAGGGCCACGCCCCGGGGCTCCTTAGCTCCTATAGACTCATAATGTAAAAAAAAGCTTCAAAAAGCTTCTTCTCTGAAACCACGGGGCCCAGAGCTGAGATATTTAGCATGTAGCAAGGGCAAGTGGTCACCTACATAATTCCTGCCAATCATGCCCCTCCTGGGGTCCAAAAGGGCCACGCCCCGGGGCCCCATAGCTCCCATAGACTCATAATGGAAAAAAAAAAGCTTAAAAAATCTTCTTGTCTGAAACCACAGGGCCCAGAGCTGAGATATTTAGCATGTAGCAACGGCAAGTGGTCACCTACATAATTCCTGCCAATCATGCCCCTGGGTTCCAAATGGGCCACGACCCGGGGCCCCTTTGCTCCCATAGACTAATTTTGGAAAAAAAGCTTCAAAAATCTTCTTCTCTGAAACCACAGGGCCCAGAGCTTAGATATTTAGCATGCAGCAGCGACAAGTGGTCACCTACATAATTCCTGCCAATCATGCTCTGGGATCCAAACTGGCCACGCCCGGGGCCCCTTAGCTCCTACAGACTCATAATGGAAAAAAAGTTTCAAAAATCTATTTCTGAAACCACAGGGCCAAGAACTTAGATATTTGGCATGTAGCAATGACAAGTGGTCACCTACATAATTCCTGCCAATCATGCCCTTGGGGTCTAAACGGGCCAAGCCTGGGGCCCCTTAGCTCCTATAGACTCATAATGGAAAAAAAGCTTCAAAAATTTTCTACTCTGAAACCACAGGGCCCAGAGCTTAGATATTTAGCATGTAGCAATGGCAAGTGGTCACCTACATAAATCCTGCAATCATGCTCCTAGGGTCCAAATGGGACACGCCCAGGGGCCCCTTAGCTCCCATAGACTCAAAATTGAAAAAAGCTTCAAAAATCTTTTTCTCTGAAACCACAGGGCACAGGGCTAAGATATTTAGCATGTGGCAATGACAAGTGGTCACCTACATAAATCCTGCCAATCATGCCCCTGGGGTCCAAATTGGCCACACCCTGGGACCCCCATAGCTCCCATAGACTCATAATGGAAAAATTGCTTCAAAAATCTTCTCCTCTGAAGCCACAGGGCCCAGAGCTGAGATATTTAGCATGTAGCAAAGGCAAGGGGTCACCTACATATTTCCTGCTAATCATGCCCCTGGGGTCTGAATGGGCCACACCCCTGGGCCCCTTAGCTCCCATAGACTCATAATGGAAAAAAAGCTTCAAAAAGCTTCTTCTCAGAAACTTTGAAGCACAGAACTTAGATATTTAGTATCTAGCAACATAAAATAGCCAGCTACATAAATCCTGCTAACCCTGCCCCTGGGGTCAGAATTGGCCACGCCCGAGCTCATCAGCTCCAATAGACTTATAATGGAAAAAGAAACTTAAAAAATCTTCTATGAAACCATAAGGCCCAGACCTTAGATACTTAGTATGTGGTTATGCCCCTGAGATCCAAATTGGCCACACCCTAGGGCTCTTTAGCTTCCATAGACTTACAATTGGAAAAACTTCAAAAAATCTTCTTCTCTGAAACCTCAGGGCCCCATAACGAAAAAAAAAAAAAAAAAAAAAAAAAATACAGGAAGAATGGGGAAAAAATCTTCAAAAATCCTCTTTGCTGAAACCATAAGTCCCAGAGCTTACGTATTTAGCATGTATAGCAATGTCGAGTGGTCACCTACATGAATCCTGCCAATCATGCCCCTGGGGTCTAAATTGGCCAAATCCTGTGGCCCCTAAACTCCAACAAATTTATAATGGAAAAAAGCTTCAAACATCTTTGAAACGATGAAGTACAGACCTTAGAATTTAGTATATAACAACAAAAAATGGTCACCTACATAAATCCTGCCAATCATGCCCGTTGGGTCAAAATTGGCTGAGCCCCAGAGCTAATTAGCTCCTATAGACTTGTACTGGAAAAAACTTCAAAAAATCTTCTCCAAATCCATTAGGAACAGATTTTGTTTGATTTGAGATTTTACATCCCCGTCAACACTATATAGGTAATTTTGAAGATGTCTCTTCCAATTTTGTGGGAAACCAATAAGATTTATAAGCATGGACACCGCTTTGCCTTAGCTTAGATATTTAGTATGTAGCAATGTCATGTGGTCTCCTGCACTAATGATTTTCTGGTACACAGATGAGCGATATAGGGCCATTGGGCCCTCTTGTTGAAACTTTAACTTTGTTTTACTTCTACTTTACCAGAATATTTGCTGGCACCCGCCCATAGGGGCTTGAGGAAATATATGGGCTGCAGGATGCTTCCACGCAGAGCTGAATACCACCCGCACACGAGTTCTGGTAATAAGCTTAGAGGATCGCAGCCTGCCCAGGCAAAGCGGTGCAAGTCGGACCATCCATGCTTATAAACCCTATTGGTTTCATTGGGCAACAGGGCTTGAGATGTCATTTCATCTCAACGTCGGGTAAAAGTCCTACAAAATTGGAAGCAACATCTCCAAAATGACCTTTACAGTGTTGATGGGGACGTTAAACCTCAATCAAACAAACAAACAAACCAGAATATTTGCCTTGATATCTGGGTCGAGTTCAAACATGGGTCATGTCAGGTCGAACTACTTCATTAGGTCAAATAGCGTTAAAACCTTGCTCACCCTGTAGAGGCTACAATTTTGCTTCACAAAAATGTTTGTCTTGATGATTTGAAGGTCAAGTTCAAATATGGGTCGTGTCAGGTCAAAAACTAGGTTACTAGCTCAAATTTCTTTAAACATTGTTCCCCTTCTAGAAGCCATAATTTTGCTTTAAACTTTATGAAACTTAACCAGAATGTTTGTCTTGATGATATTTAGGTCAAGATCGAAAATGGGTCAAGTCAGGTAAAAAACTAGGTCACTAGGTCAAGTTGCATTAAAAACCTTGTTCAGCCTCTAAAAGCCATAATTACTTCATTCTTCATGAAACTTTACCAGACTGTTTCCTTGATGATATCCAGGTCAAATTCGAATACGGGTCATGTCAGGTCAAAAACTAGGTTAATATGTGTAGGTCAAATTGCGTGATAACCTTGTTCATCCTCTGGAGACCTATGTTTTGCTTCAAACTTCATGAAACTTTACCAGAATGTTTGGATTGAATTTTTAGCTCAGCTGTCACGTGAGCTTTTGGGATCACTTTTTTTTGTCCCTCGTGCGTGGGTGTGTGCGTGTGTCCGTCCTTAAACTTTTCTTGTGAACACACTAGAGGTCACAGTTTTGGGCCAATCATTATCAAACTTGGTCAGAATGATCATCATGACAATATCTCGGTCAAGTTCGAATATGGGTCATGTTGGGTCAAAAAATAGGTCAGTAGGTGAAATCAAAGAAAAACCTTGTGAGCACTCTAGAGGCCATAGTTATGGTCCGATCGTCATCAAACTTGCTCAGAATGATTATCTTGACAATATCTCGGTCAAGTTCGAATAAAGGTTTCCATTATGATCTGATGTTTGTATTTCTTTCCATTTGGTGGAGTAAGTTAATTGTATCAATTCCTGATTTTTGTTTTACTTCTACTTTGCTCAGAAAGATCATCTTGACAATATCTCGGATATGTTTGAATACGGGTCAAAACGTAGGTCAGTAGGTCAAATCATAGAACAACCTTGTGAACACTCTAGAGGCCACAGTTTTGATCCGATGGTCATCAAACTTGCTAAGAATGGTCGTCTTGACAATATCTGGGTCAAGTTCGAATACGGGTCATGTCGGATCACAAAACAGGACAGTAGGTCAAATCATAGAAAAACCTTGTGACTACACTAGAGGCCACAGTTTTGGTCCGATAATTATCAAACTTGCTCAGAATGATAATCTTAACAATATCTCGGTCAAGTTCGAATAAAGGTCATGTCGGTTCAAAAAGTAGGTCAGTAGGTCAAATCAGAGAAAAACCTTGTGAACACGCTAGAGGCCAAAATTTTGGTCCGCTCGTCATTAAACTTGCTCAGAATGTTCATCTTGACATTTTCTCGGTCAAGTTTGAATATGGGTCATGTCGGATCAAAAAGTAGGTCAGTAGGTCAAATCATAGAAAAACCTTGTGAACACTCTAGATGCCACAGTTTTGATCCGATGGTCATCAAACTTGCTCAGAATGATCGTCTTGACAATATCTGGGTCGAGTTCGAATATGGGTCATGTCGGGTCACAAAGTAGGACAGTAGGTCAAAGCATAGAAAAACCTTGTGGATACACTAGAGGCCACAGTTTTGGTCCGCTAATTATCAAACTTGCTCAGAATGATTATCTTGACATTATCTCAGTCAAGTTCGAATATGGGTCATGTCGGGTCAAAAAGGAGGTCTGTAGGTCAAATCAGAGAAAAACATTTGATCATCATCAAACTTGCCCAGAATGATTATCTTGACAATATCTCAGTCAGGTTCGAATATGGGTTTTGTCATGTCAAAAAGTAGGTAAGTAGGTCAAATCATAGAAAAACCTTCTGAATACACTAGAGGCCACAGTTTTGGTCCAATCATCATATAACTTACCCAGAATGATCATCTTGACAATGTCTCGGTCAAGTTCGAATATGGGTCATGTCGGGTCAAAAAGTAGGTCAGTAGGTCAAATCAGAGAAAACCCTTGTGAACACAGTAGAGGCCACAGTTTTTTGTCCGATCATCATCAAACTTGCTCAGAATGATCATATTGACAATATCTCAATCAAGTTTGAATACGGGTCATGTCGGGTCAAAAAGTAGGTCAGTAGGTCAAATCATCGAAAAACCTTGTGAACACTCTTGAGGCCACAGTTTTGATCCAATCATCATCAAACTTACCCAGAATGATCATCAAGTTCGAATATGGGTACAATATGTCGGGTCAAAAGGAGGTCAGTAGGTCAAATAGAAAAACCCTCTGAACACACTAGAGGCCACAGTTTTGGTCCGATCATCATCAAACTTGACAATAGCTCGGTTAATTTGGAATATGGGTCATGTCTTGTCAATAAGTTGGTCAGTAGGTCAGATTGTTGAAAAACCTTGTAAACACACTAGAGGCCCCAGTTTTGGTCTGATCATCATCAAACTTGCGCAGAATGATCATCTTGACAATATCTGGGTCATGTTTGAATATGGGACATGTCGGGTCAAAACAGTAGGTCAGCAGGTCAAAAGGTCCCAGTTTTGGTCTGATCATCATCAAACTTGCTCAGAATGATCATCTTGACAATATCTGGGTCATGTTTGAATATGGGACATGTCGGGTCAAAAAGTAGGTCAGCAGGTTAAAAGTTTTGAACACACTTAAGAGGCCACAGTTTTAGTCAGATCATCATAAAACTTGGTCAGGATGATCATCTGGACAATATCTCCGTTAAGGTCGGATATGGGTCATGTCAAATCAAGAAGTAGATCAGAGGGTTATTTTGTCATAACTTTTGAACCGTTTGAGACAAGGGTGGTGCGCATGCGCGCGAATTGTGCGCTTCCCTATTTTCAGGGACAAATTTTGGATTTTTTTGGAATAATTAGGAATACCCTGGATGAGTTGTTTAGCTATTTATCTTAACTTAACTTATTTATTGTCCTGAGTCTTCTTTTTCAGCTCTAGGTTTTTTGTTTGTTGAATTGTAAAGTGCGTAGCCCGGTCATTTTTGTAGTGGTAATTTTCTACCCTGCACCGGTCACCGGAACTTAATTTAGTTCCGGTTCGCGGATTGGACACAAATAGGTAAACAACAATATAATGAAAATATAGAATAAAAGTTATTCATTCTGATATTGCCCACCAGAGGAGATTTTCCAAGACACACACAGTAACCTTTTGCCCTTCATACCCCATGAAGTCAGTACTCAACCACCCATGATGTGTCATTTTGTATTTGACATCCTATTTGGAGTGTGTTGCTTGCTGTTGGCAACACGTTTTGATTCACTTTTTAACTGCAGTGGACAAGACCTACAGGAAATTCCAATTGACTTCTACCCTGTTTACACTGACTCTAGAGGTACAACAGCTAACCAGCATAACCTTTTGTATCATGTACCCCAGTTGTGCACGGTATCAATTCTAAAGAAATCTTTTAGGTTTAAGGAATTTCCTGGCTCAAATAAACTTTGTTATTTATACATATTTACAGTGATGATAGGAAATGCTTGGGATGTTGAAACTAATCCTGGTCCAGATTCCCGAAGTAACAGTACACATTTCCCATGTGGGGTCTGTACTGAAAGTGTTGGTTGGGATGACCGAGGAATTTGTTGTGATACTTGTAATGTCTGGTATCATATAGGCTGTCAAGGTATGTCTTCAACTATGTATAGCATTTATACTAGTCCATTGAGTACAAGCATGGCATGGGATTGCTTGAAATGTGGAATGCCTAACTTTTCCACATCGCTATTTGGTGACTCAGCAACTTTAGATACTCATAATAGATTTGATCCATTATCATCCCTGTCCGAGCCTGATAGTCCGATACCAGACAATATTGGCCCACCAACTGCAGCTTCTTCGCCCATTGTGCAGCAACCAAGAGGAGCTAAACCGAGGACCAAAAAAGCGGTCCTCAACCACCCCCTCAGAATCTTGATTATGAATTGTCAGTCAATTAAGAATAAAAGGGCTGAAATTCACACAATTATCGACTCGGCTAAACCAGACATCATTTTGGGGAATGAGTCTTGGTTAACCCCAGATATCAAAAACTCGGAAATTTTCCCAGATTCATTCGAGGCCATCCGGAAAGACAGAGTTGGAGATGCCCATGGTGGTGTCTTTGTGGCATTTAAAAGAGACCTGCTCTGCACAGAAACTCCGGAGTTGGACACCGACTGTGAAATAGTTTGGTGTAAGTTGAACATTATTGGGTGTAGGACTCTGTACCTTGGATCTTTTTATCGTCCACCAGATCAGATTGACCCAAATTATCTTGAGGCCTTCAATACATCCTTGGCTAGGATAATGTCAAATGGAAATGCCCACATATTGGTAGGAGGGGACTTCAATTGTGGTGATATTGAATGGTGCAACCAGCAGGTACCCCATGGGGTGTCTAAAAGGCAAACGCAACAACAGCTTTTGGATATAGTAAAAGAACATTGCCTCTCTCAAGTCGTAAATATACCCACCCGGCAAGAAAAAACCCTGGATTTGCTATTTACAAATTCTCCATCCCCAGTTAGTCGTGTCAAAGGGATGCCCCCGATCGGCAAGGCCGATCATGATATAGTTTATATTGAGTATGACATAAAAGCAAAGCGAATCCGACAGGTCCCGCGTAAAATATATTTATATAAGCGAGCGGATATGGATGGTCTGCGAGACCATATGGCGCGATTTAAGGATTCCTTCCTTTCCTCTGACCTCTCTCACATGTCAGTAAATGACTTGTGGGTCAGTTTTAAGACCGAACTTACGACGGCCATGGAAAGGTACATACCAATAAAAATGACCAAAACAAAGCATAGTGTACCATGGATCGATAACACGATCAAACACCTAATCAGAAGACGTGACAGAATGTACTTTCGTGCTCGTAAGTCTAGCAATCCCGACGTGAAGAACCATTACAAAAGGTTCAGAGCACATGTACAAAAGGTAATTAGAGATGCATATTGGAATCATGTTTCCAGCATCTTTACCTTTGATGATGAAAATATTGATCCCGAGGGCCCCCAGAAGAATGGAAAAGTTAAGAAATTTTGGTCATTTGTAAAGTCCCTGAAAAAAGAATCATTTGGGATCACTTCACTTAGAGAAAATGGAATTTTGAAAACTGAATCACGCGAAAAGGCAAATATATGTAATAAGCAGTTTCAATCGGCGTTTACACGTGAAGCTGACGGTGAGCTACCATCAAAAGGTACAAGTCCGTTCCCCTCTATGGGGGACATAACAGTTGACCCCAAAGGGGTCGCAAAACTGTTGGACAAGCTCAACATACATAAGGCATCTGGGCCTGACGGTCTGCATGCCAGGGTGCTTAAGGAATGTAGTGCTGAAATATCTCCCCTGCTGGCCTTTATTTTCAATGAATCACTTGCTCGGGGCACTGTACCAGATGACTGGCGACAAGCAAACGTAACCCCGGTCTTTAAGAAAGGAGAAAAATATGATGCTGCGAATTACAGACCGGTGTCGCTCACATGCATCTGTTGCAAAACCCTGGAGCATATATTAGTCAGCAACATTAACAAGCACCTAGCCTTTGAAAGCATTCTTGCTGACTGCCAGCATGGTTTCCGAAGTCGAAGGTCTTGTGAAACTCAATTAGTTCAGTTCTACCATGACATAGTGAGCAATCTGGATGGGGCCATTAATCGTGGCCACAAACAGACTGACCTGATTATCATGGATTTTGCAAAGGCCTTCGACAAGGTACCTCACAGGAGGCTATTGTACAAACTAGATCATTATGGGATTAGAGGATCCACACTTAAGTGGGTTAGCTCATGGCTCTCTGGACGCACTCAACAAGTTGTACTTGACGGCCAAGCGTCGGATCCAGTCCCTGTTTTGTCCGGTGTCCCACAAGGTTCGGTACTTGGACCGGTCCTTTTCTTGATATTTATTAATGATCTTCCTGATAATATCAGGTCATCTGTTCGTTTGTTTGCTGATGATTGTGTTTTGTATAGGAACATATATACTACTTCTGACTGTCTTATCTTACAAGATGACCTGGATAGCCTAGCACGTTGGGAGGCCGATTGGCAAATGAAGTTCAATGTGGCCAAATGTCATTCAATGAGGGTGTCACGGCACCCTCCAGACAAGCAGATTAAATTCAGCTACTCATTACATCAGCATACTTTGGAACACGTCCAATCCGCAAAATATCTTGGTATCACCATTACTGATAATCTTGATTGGGGTCAACATATTTCTGAGATTACCTCTAAAGCAACTAGGACATTAGGGTTTCTTAGACGTAATTTGGCTTTTGCACCTAGGCAGACAAAGGGTGTTGCATACAAAACCTTGGTTAGACCTCAATTAGAGTATGCATCACCTGTTTGGCACCCCCATGTTAAAACTCAGGTTCAGCAGGTTGAGAAGGTTCAGAGAACGGCTGCCCGATGGACCTGCAGGCGATGGCGGAACAGAAGCAGTGTTGGTGATATGCTCGATGAGCTGGAGTGGCCATCCTTGGAGGCCCGTCGCGAGCAGTCCTCTTTAACTTTCTTTTATAAGATTCACTCTGACACAGTGTCTCTTAATAAAGATAAATACTTGACCCCTGTGACTACTTCAACTCAAACAAGGGCATCAAAACTAAACAACAGTCAATATCGTAGGTACCAGGCCTATAGTGATGCCCTGAAGAATTCTTTCTTCCCTAGAACTATTCCTCAGTGGAATAGTCTTCCCTCCTCTGTGGTAAATGCCAAAACTGCAGAGGAGTTCAAAGCCCGCATAGTGTAGATTGGGATCCAGAGGTGTGCGTTTTAGTACACCTCTGAAAGCAGATTGTAAATAGTTTTAAGAACTCATCCAGTGGGTGTGTTTTTTTTTTTTTTTTTTTTTTTTTTTTTGTTTTTTGCTAAATTCTAAATTTAGCGCACCACCCAACTGAGGTAATGGCCAAGTTTGACCGACTCAGTATATGAAGATAGATATATGGCATGTAGGTTCCTTGTGCCAACGGCTTCCCTCTCATATAAATATTTGACCTGTGACCTTGACCTGTGACCTACTTTATCATAACTTTCGAACAATATGAGTTACAGCCTTCATATTTTGCATGTATGATCCTTGTGACAAGGTTTTCTGAACCATTCAAAACTTTTGACCCAAGACCTTGACCTTTGACCTACTTTGTCATAACTTTTGAAGCTTTTGAGATACAGCGGCAAGGGCTTCCTATTCATACATAAAAATCATCTGTGACCTTTACCTTGACATTGGACATTTTTATTATAACTTTTGAAGCATTTGAGATAGGGCCTTCATATTTGGCATGTAGTTTGGCTGACACGGGCTTCCTATTCATACAAAAATGATTTGTGATTTTGACCTTGACATGTGACCTACTTTATCGTAACTTTTGAACTATTTGAGATAGAGCCGTCATATTTGGCATGTATGTTCCTTGTTGCAAGGACCTTCTAGCTAAACAAAATTTTGACCTGTGACCTTGACCTTTGATCTTCTTTCTCATAACTTTTGAACCGTTTAAGATAGAGCCTTCATATTTGGCATGTAGGTACCTAGTGACAAGGGTTTCCCACCCATGCAGAATTTTTGACCTGTGACCGGTCATTGCCCATATTTGGTAAAAACCTTAAAAAATCTTCTTCTCAGGAACCCAGTGGCCGATGACCTTGAAACTTGGTATCCAGCATCGGGGACTTGGGGGGCCCTTTAAAGTTTTTTAAATGATGATCTTTGGTTGACCTTCACCTGCTTTACGGCAAGGTCAAATTTGGTTACTCAGACATTTGTATGGAAAAAAGGCACAACAGTGGATTTTTTTTAATGCATGGTAGCTTGTGGTATCAGAAATGATATTTGCAATCAGCTGAATCCAAGTTTATCAATTCCATAGGTCAAGGTCATTTACTTACCTTTATCCTGAAGGCTCAGATTAAGTATTTTTTTGCCCCCGTATTTTATGCCTTCGGCATATGGTTTTTGCACTGTCCGTTTGTTTGTGGGTTTGAAAGTCTGGAGAAGCCCAGGATCGATCCTGCTACCCCTGGTTTACAAGGCAAGTAGCATGACCACTTCACCATGAAGGCTTCTAAACTTCATTGGAATGTTGTGTAGATGGCCCTCTAGGAAAATAGCATAAACGATTAACAAATGGTCACAAGAGCTAAAAATAGAAGAACATCGTAAATTTGCTTCAAATGCGAACTCCTTCTAAACCCTTAGGCCAGTTGGATTTAAAACTTCACAGGAATGTTTCCCAGCTGACTTCCTACCAAAAAAGTTAAAACTCATTCCACTCCAATGAACAAGATGGCTGCCAGAGCTAAAAATAAAAAAAAAAATCTTCAAACGATAATTTCTCCTGTACCCTTGGGCCAATTTCATTCAAACTTCGAAGTAATGTTGCTTAGATGACCCTCTACCACAAATGGCTTAAACGATCCCGCTCCGATGAACAAAATGGCCCCCAGAGCTGAAAATGGAAAAATATTGTAAATTTGATTCAAACGTGAACTCCTTCTAAACCCTAAGACCAATTTGATTAAAACTTCACTGGAATGTTGCCTAGGTTACTCCCTACCAAATAAGCTAAAATCACTCTGCTGATGAACAAGATGGCCACAAGAGCTAATAATAGAATGTACTCGAGACAGTGACACACAGGTGAGCGAACCAGGGCCCTGTGGGCCCTCTTGTAATATAGGTCCCGTCAAATTGTGTTAAAACCTTTTCACCTTCTAGAGGCCACAATTTTGCTTCAATCTTCATGAAACTTTACCAGAATGTTTGTCTTGATAATATCATGGTCAAGTTTGAAAATTGGTCATGTCAAGTCAAAAACTAGGTCAATATGTCAAATTTCTTTATAACCTTGTTCACCCTCTAGAGGCCTACGTTTTGCTTCAATCTGAATGAAACTTTACTAAAATGTTTGCCTTTGATTCCTGGGTCGAGTTTGAAATGAGTTTAATATAAAAAAAATAGGTCACTAGGTCAAATTGTGTTAAAACCTTGTTCATCCTCTGGAGGCCATAATTTTGCTTCAATCTTCATGAAACACTACCAGAATGTTTGTGACATCAAGGTCAAGTTCGAATATGGGTCATATAAGGGCAAATTAAGTCACCAGGTCAAATAGCTTTAAAAACTTTTTATCCTTCAAGAGGCCACAGGTTTTGCGTCAATCTTAATTAAACTTAATACGAGTTTTCGTCATAATGGTATCTAGTAATACTATGGGTCTTACCGTGTCAAAAACCAGGTCTCTAGGTCAAATTGCATTGAAACCTTTTTCACCTTCTAGAGGCAATACTTTTTCTTCATTCTTCATGAAACTTTTCTAGAATGTTTGCCTTGAAAATATCTGGGTCGAGTTTGAATATGGGTCATGTCAGCTCCCAAACTAGGTCACTAGGTCAAACTGAATTAAATATTTGTTCACCCTCTAGAGGCCATAATTTTGCTTTTGTCCTCATGAAATTTAATCAGAGTGTTTGCCTTGATTATATCAGGGTCGAGTTTGAATATTAATCATTTCAGGACCAAAAATGCCCCCACCCCGGGACCCTTTGGTTTTTCATAGGCTTAATGTGGGAAAATATTTAAAATTCTTCTTCTCTAATACCACAAAGCCCTGGCCAATGCTATTTAAAATGAAGCTTCACCTAGTGGACCTCTAACAAGATTGTTCAAATTATAGCCCTGAGGCCAAAAAAGCCCCCACCCTTGGGGCCTTAGGTTTTACATAGGCTTATACATGGAAAATCTTTAAAAAATCTTCTTCTCTGAATCCACAAGGCCCAGATCTTTGATATTTGGTGTGAAGCTTCATCTAGTGGACCTCTTTCAAGATTGTTCAAATTCTGGCTCTAGGGGCCAAAAATGCCCCCATCCCGGGACCCTTTGGTTTTTCATAGGCTTAAAGGAACTCATTTTTTGATTTTTATTTGCCTTCACTGCAGCTGGTGTTGTGCCGTGTGGTGGCAGTAAAACGTCTCCCCGTACATCAACCATAGTGCAGTTTATATTTTACTTTTGGTCCTTTGAGATCAGCGTGAATATTCTGAGAAATCAGAAATAAATTATTGGTTTAGACTCTATTCTAGACAGGTTTTTATTTATATTTGGACCTCATTTGATTTATATCAGTATTTGAATCGACTGCATATTCGAAATTTGCAAAAGTGCAGTATGTTTCCTCTGGCTTTCTTTGCCAGATCATTAGGGTCACTGATGAGGCTTTATTAGCCGAAACTACGTAGTATGACCCATCTTCTTTCTTATGAATGTTTTCATTGACCGTAAAGGAACTCATTTTTGATTTTTATTATATAGACAAAACCTTTAAAAAATTTTTGTCTGAACCTGAAGGCCGAGGTCTTTGATATTTGGTATTCAGCCTCATCTAATGGACCATTACCAAGTTTGTTCAAATTATAGCCCTTGGGCCTAGAATGTACTAGAGACACTAATTCTCAGGTGAACAATTCTTGGCCCTCTTGTTAGTCACCTGTCATATATGACGAGGTGAGCTTTATGGATCACTTTTCGTCCGTCGTCAGTCGGTCCGTCCGTCCTTAAACAATTTCTTCAACGACATCTCCTAAACCACTGATCTGATTTTGACCAAACTTCACAGGAATGATCCTTAGGTGGTCCCCTTTCAAAGATGTTCAAATTGTTCCGGTTCATTGCACATCTAGGTCACAGGAGCCAAAAATAGATTTTTTTCACCGAAAACTTTAAAAATCTTCTTCTCTGAAACTACAAGGCCCAGGTCTATGATATTTGGTATGAAGCTTCATCTAGTGGACCCCTACCAAGATTGGTAAAATTATAGTGCTGGGGCCAAAAATGCCCCCGCCCCGGGTCTCTTTGATTGTATATAGGATTATATAGGGAAAATGTTTAAAAAATATTCTGAAACCGCGAGGCCCAGGTCTTTGATATTTGGTATTAAGCTTCATCTAGTGGACCTCTACCAAGATTGTTCATATTATAGTGCTGGGGCCAAAAATGCCCCCGCCCCGGGGCCCTTTGGTTTTACATGGGCTTATATAGGGAAAATCTTTAAAAATCTTTTTCTCTGAAATCGCAGGGCCCAGGTCTTCGATATTTAGTATGAAGCTTCATCTAGTGGACCCCTACCAGAATTGTTCAAATTATAGTGCTCGGACCAAAAATGCCCCCGCCCCAGGCCCTTTTGTTTTACATGAGCTTATATAGGGAAAATCTTTAAAAATCTTCTCCTCTGAAACCGCAAGGCCCAGGTCTTTGATATTTGGTATGAAGCTTCCTCTAGTGGACCCCTTCCAAGATTGTTCAAATTATAGTGCTAGGGCCAAAAATGCCCCACTCCGGGGCCCTTTGGTTTTACATAGGCTTATATAAGAAAAATCTTTAAACATCTTCTTCTCTGAAACTGGAAGGCCCATATCTTTGATATACCATGATTGTTCAAATTATAGCCCTTGCGCCCAAAATGCCCCCGACGCTGGGCCCTTTGGTTTTACATTAACTTATGTAGGAAAAATCTTTAAAAAAATCTTCTTCTCTGAAACCACTAGGCTCAGGTCTTTAATATTTGGTGTGAAGCTTCATCTAGTGGGCCTAAATCAAGACTGTTCAAACTATAGCCCTGGGGCCAAAAATCCCACTGCCCTGGGGCCCCTTTAGTTTTACATTGACTTGTACATGAAAGAATCTTAAAAAAATCTTCTCCTGAAACCACAAGGCCAAGCTCTTTGATATTTTGTGTGTTTGTTTGTTTGACTTGAGGTTTTACATCCGTGTCAACACTGTAAAGGTCATCTTGGAGATGTTGCTTCCAATTTGGTGGGACTTTTTCCTGACATTGAGATGAAATGACATCTCAAGTCCCTTCGCCCAATGAAACCAATTGGGTTTATAACATGGCTTTAGATAAAAAAAAATTCCAATGAGTACAGTACTCGTCTTTTTTTTTGAAAAAAAAGGAGTAACAAGAATTTTTTAAAGAGTACTGACAAATAAACCAAAAAACTTTATTTTGCAGCCTCGACACAATGTTTCAATTGACTGATTTGTGGCCAGGTGTTCTGTTTGTTTTCTTGTAGATACACATAATTCAATATCTGTGCCTATTGGAAGACAAGCCTGGCCACAGGTCGGTCAAAACATGCCGTATCGAAATCTCTTCTGAGCAGTTTGTTGACAGAGAAATCTAGCTTTTGAAGTTCAGTTCTCTTAGAGGATAGCAGGACCTTAATGGCTGATTATTTTGGCCAAAGAGTTTTGGGGGTGAAATAAAACAAATGAGTAGGACTGAGCTTCACTTTATTGTCAAAGATATGGAGTGAAACTCATATTCTATAAAATTTTGTTCCTCTTCCAAACCATATGCTCAATTTCATCATATATTGTCCATGGATATTTATTTTTTACCACCCTTCGATCTTGCGACCAATTGTGTTTCCTTACAGGCAATGTTACAATCAGAATCAGTTACTGGGTCAAAAATATGTCAGGACCTTTTTCACAACAAGTACGGCAGAGACAGGCTCCTGATCATATAACTTAAGGATTGTCTCTGAATTATTTTCAGCCCTTTGGAGGTTATCCTTGTCTCATGTTTTGTCAATATTCATGCTACTTTCGGTTTTGAATGGGTTGTAAGGATTGAAATTGATTTGGTGTACGCCGTTTTTCGGAGTCGCAGCAACAAGGACAAAGGTTTCCGCAGTTTACCGATCGGCTTATGCTACAATATTCCCTACGCTTTAATCATTGACTGAAACAAAGGGACGCTACTCAAATCATTCGGATATCCTCTACCGTTTTCCTTGACTTTGTAAACAACGGGCGAAAAAAAACAAAATACCCTCTCGAAAAATATTAAATGCGTAATGCTTATTTGTTTTTCGTATCTGATACGCACCAGATTTGAAAAAAGGAGTATCCTCCCAAATATTTTCGTAATTTACGCAGTACGCAGCCTTATCTAAATCTCTGTATAATAAGCATGGACGATCTGACACACGGCTTTGCCAAAAATGCCCCTGCCCCGGGGCCCTTTCCTTTTACATGGAGTTACATAGGGAAAACTTTTTAAAAATCTTCTTGTCTGAAACCAGAAGGCTCGGTTCCTTGATATTTGGTATGAAGCTTTGTCTAGTGGACCTAGACCAAGACTGTTCAAATTATACCCTTGGGCCGAAAATGGCCCTGCCCCGGGGCCCACAGCTTTTATTTTGACTTATATAAGGAAAACCTTTAAAAAACTTTTTGTCTGAAACCAGCAGGCTCTTGTCTTTGATATTTGATATGAAGCTTCATGTAGTGAACCTCTATCAAGATTGTTAAAGTTATATCGCTGGGGGCAAAAATGCACCTACCCCGGGGCCCATTGTTTTTACATAGACTTATATCTATATATATATAGGGAAATTCTTTAAAAATCTTCTTGTCTGAATCCAGTGGGCCCAGGTCTTTGATATTTGGTTTGAAGCTTCAGCAAGTGGATCTCTATCAAGATTGTTTAAATTATAACCCTTCGGCTAAAACTGCCCCCAACCCCGGCCCTTTGGTTTTTCATAGACTTTAATAGGGAAAACCTTTAAAAATCTTCTTGTCTGAAACCAGAAGGGTCAGGTCTTTGATGTTTGGTATGAAGCTTTGTCTAGTGAACCTCTATCATGATTGTTCAAACTATAGCCCTTGGGTCAAAAATGTACCTTCCCTGTGGCACTTTAGTTTCACATAGACTTCTTATATAGGAAAACCTTTTAAAATCTTCTTGTCTGACTCCAGAAAGCTCAGGTCCTTGTTATTTGGTATGTAGTTTTGTCTAATGGACCTCTAACAAGATTGTTCAAATTATAGCCCTGGGGCCAAAAAAAACGCCCCCCCACCCCGGAGCCCTTCGGTTTTACATAGACTTTTATAGAAAAAAAAATTTAACAATCTTCTGGTCTGAAACCACAAGGCTCATATCTTCGATATTTGGTATGAAGCTTCGAAGTGAACCTCTATCAAGATTGTTAAATTTAAAGCCCTTTGGCCAAAAATGCCGCACTGTTTTTACATAGGCTTATATTGTTACGAGCTAGGCATAGCAGAAAGAAAAAGCAAACAAGGGCATGTTTAAAAAAATGCATCCATTTATAATTTGCCATCCCATACTCACATTGTACAATAAATTGTAGAAAAAAACATATCTTAAAGATGTGTTCTGTGGTCCTTTACAATCATGTGAAGTTTCATCACTATTGAACAAGAAACAAAAAAGTTATGCGGAAGAAACTAGCAAAAAACCTAAGGAGTGTAACACTTTTAGTGTGACAGAATTTAGTCATATTAAATTTCAGAGAAATACAGCAGTGTAAAAGGTAAAACCATTTGGTAAATTGAGGCTAAATATGAATCATCAATATTTAAGCTATGAAATACTGAATACCTATGACAATATTACTATCCATTTTGAATTTAGCATGGTAAATTGGAAACAGTCCCTTTAAAAATACCTTGTACATAAAATCAATACCTTAATTGGTTGAAATGGCTGCTGAGTGCTATTTATAACTGGCATGTATGTGTAATGATTTTTTGTATCTGACAACATGTTTTGGTCAAAGAAATGATGTGTTTTCATACCTGCTGCATTTGAAATTGTGTCAAGAAGCTTCAAAAGACCGCAACCCATAAATCTAAGGAGTGTAACATTTTGTGTTCAGCATGTGATATTTTTTTCAGAAAGGTGGTATTTAAATGTTCTGTTTTGTTTTTGCTGGAAGACATACCCAAACTAGATCTCCAGCAAAATTTACTGCAGTCTGATGCAACACCTGCTCTTTGCAGGGCAGAATATGTGTTCTAAGGAATGTAACACCATTTCTAGGAAAAAATCATCAGTTAATTTTCTTTAACTGTGCTTAAGAAATTTTATCTAAGTTGAATGTATCAACTTATTTTATTAAAGTGAAGACAAAGGCATGATTTAAAGTCATTTTAATTCAAGGTAATTCACTCAGTCAGCTGATTTTGCATGTTATGTGTCATTTTTGGCAAAAACAACAATAGTTGTTCTGCCAGATTTTAGTAAAATCCAATAGAAACTCAGATGTTTTTTCTCAAGTAACTTTGTTTATAATTGGTTAATTAAACAGTAAATAACAAAACATATTATACTTAAAAGTACGGTTAGCTTTGCTTTTTAAGGTCAGTATAAAGTGTTACACTCCTTAGCAAATTGCAGTTTGGCAATGCATGTTATCAACTACCCATTTATTCTTAACAGAGTGTGAATAACTGAAGACTACCAGTGTGAAGTACTTAAACAATGGCCAAATTTGTTGTTAAACTACCTGGAATAAGGCAGTCTATGAGAAATAGGGGGCTAACAACACATAGAGGATATTTGATTTTTTCAGTGTAAGATTGAATTTTATTTCATCGAATGAACACCAAAACCAGTATTGTCACAAGTGGCATAGCCACGAGTGAAAATACCAGTTTTGGTGTTCATGAGTGAAAATAAATTTGATCTTACACTGAAAAAATCAATTTTTCTGTTTCTTACATGCTTCAAAACTGCAATATACAGCTTCATTAATCACGTCACTCACCCACCGAGAAAACTAACTTTGTTCCTGGTCATTTCGCATTAATTTAAAGGTGTCCAACGTATTTACTGGGTATATTATTGGGTGTAAACTAAAAGTTTGCACCTGAGAAATAGCCTGGGATGGCATTTTTATGAATGGTTACTGAAATAATTGAGATATTAGTTTCCCAAAGAAAGTGCTGACAGACCAAACGTTGCGCGACAAAATACATGACGTCAACATCGAAAATGACATCATGAACGTCCTCGTGACGTGAGAACGGCTTAGCGTCAATTTTATAATCAGTTCATTAATTTCAATGATCTGACAATGGAAAAACTGACCACAGAATTAGATTTGGAGAAAAAAGTAATCCCAAACAGTGAAAAATAAAATTGATACCAGTCACTGTTTGAAACAGTTTTTGTTTGTTTGATTTGAGGTTTAACGTCCCCGTCAACACTGTAAAGGTCATTTTGGAGACGTTGCTTCCAATTTTGTGGGACTTTTACCCGACATTGAGATGAAATGACATCTCAAGCCCTGTCGCCCAATGAAACCAATAGGGTTTATTAGCATGGCCGGTCCGCCTTGCACCGCGGTTCCTGGACAGGCTCGGAGTCTAATTGTGGGTTTTCTTTTGCTCCAGCATTTCAGTGGTTTCTTGCTGTCGAGTCCTCACCGTTGTCTCACCTCTGTGATTCTTTGATTATTTGTGTTTACGGAGATGTTGCACTGATGAGTTAGGAGGCCTTCATGCGGACTGAACAAATTATATGTCTAAATCGCGACGGAAGTAAGGGCGAGGATTGTGGCCACGTAAAATCCATTTAAGTCCCCCAGTGGAAATCTTTCCACTGACCGTTCCAAGGCTTCTTCTGTGGCGATTTATTTATGTTGACGTTTGTTACTGACTGTGTGTATCACTTTTGTCTTTTTATTTTGGATGGCCATGTGGCCATTTTGTGGGAAAGTAACTGTCCTTATGGCCTTCCTTTGTTTAGGTTTCCATTATGGTCTGGTCGCTTAATGTTTGTGTTTCTTTCCCTTTGGTGTCTTTGATGTGTGGAGTATGTTAATTGTATCGATTCCTGATCTTTGTTTTACTTCTACTTAGATCCTCTAAGCGGTTTACCAGCACTAGTGTGCAGGCCGGATTCAGCTCTGCGTGGAAGCATTTTGCAGCCCAAAAATAAGCAGGAATGGAAGAAAGCACCGACATCTCACGGAAGATACTGGGCAAATCTATAAAATCCATACCCTTATTAATGAAGGATATTTTGAAGAAATGGCGTTGATGATTAATTTCATAATCAATGTAAGGACGGAGAGTATGCTGAGTATAGCCTCTAATTAAGAGAGCCGCATCATATAACTGATGAGAACTATCGTAGAATTTATTCGCCTCGGTGTCCAGAAGAGGTAAAACAGAAACGGGTAATGAACTTAAAAATGAAAGCATAGAGTGGCGTCCATGATTTAATAATATAATTGACAGTCACTTCAGACTAGTATTGTTTCGTTTAAAAACACGTGATTTACGTTTAAAGTTACCATTTTTCCTGGTGCCGTGAGATCTAGTTCTGCGTTTTCGACATTCCAGGATCGCGAAAATATCAAAGTCCGGCATTCTGGAAATATTACCCTCATGATAAATGTTGTCATTAAGTCCCAGTGGCAAAGCCAATATTAAGTGCGGTAAAGTCCCAAAATTGTCTGTTTTAAATGGAATGAAGTGGCCACCAAAACCAAAATAATTGGTGCTGTTTCCACTTGAAGAACGCCTTATTGCTTTACGTATACCTTTCATGCAGATGAAAGAATTACCTAGAGGTCGCCAGTTATCAGTAAAAGGAAATGTTTTTAATGTACCTGTTGACATTCAACCAGTTGTAAATGCTTTACCTAGACCTTTTGACGAAAATGTTACAGTTGCAGCGAAATTAAAGAAGAAGATGTCATTTAAGTCGTATGATTTTTCAGAAAATGTTCTACCATATCATGTTCTTTGTGCTTTGCACTGGCTAATGAGTGGAAGTGAATTGTACAAAAACGCAAATGTTGAAATAGACCAGCAGTGGTCAAAGAGAATCACAGAAGAAAGTAATGAAACACTGCATGCATTTTTGAATGGCATAAAAAGCCTGCTCTGGAACAAATGATGATTCTGATGGTGTTTTGGATGAAAGTCTTCAGGATATTACATGTGAATAGAACCAAGCTGAGGTTATACATAATTTTTTTTAGTTGTGTACAAAAGAATGTATGATATTATTGATTTTGATGGTGTTGTCAGTGAAATGTTTGGCAATTGTTCAAACAATCAGTTAGAAAAAAAATGATTATATTTCAAATCATAACGCAACTCATGTGGAAGAACTGTATGATTCAGATGCAGAAGAAATCACACAGGAAAATGTTGGAAATATTGACACTATATTGGGTGATGCAGATCTTGAAAACAGAAATTCTACTTTCAAATTTGCTCCTGGAGAAGGTCAAAGGCCACACAGTATATTTCAAGATTAAGATTCAGAATATCTATGTTTTCCCACCATATTTTGTGGGCAGAGGCGAATAGATAATGATGATAGAAAAGTGCCTGTACACTATAGTGATATTGCCAAGTGGGAATTGAGAAGTAGGATAGACGGGCTGCTAACAGTGTACCTAAAATATTTTTTAAACTGGAAAAATACAAATGAAGCAATTGAACGATAAAGCAAACCTTTCTGTTAGAAGGTGTCACACAGGAACAAATAATATTACTGCTGTACAAGCAAGAAACTCAGTGTATTGACAGCATTGTAAAAAATGATGAAGGTTACTATTTGTTTAAACAGCTAAGAAATTCTCCAGCATATTTGGAATCTAGAAAAAAAAGATGTTTATGCTATGATTCGTCAGTTGGGTTTTCCAACTTGGTTTATGTCATTGTCATCGGCTGATACAAGATGGATTGAGCTTTTGAAAATGTTAGCTATCTTAAATAAAAATTTTAACTTTAAATTGAAAACGTGGCATGGGAATAAAAGATAAAACTCATTCAATCCGATCCAGTCACTTGTTCCAGATATTTCGAGCATAGAGTTAAAGAATTCATCAACACAATTCTAAAGAGTGAGCATGGACCTCTTGGAAAAGTTGTTTATTACTTTTTTAAAAGAGTGGAATTTCAGCAACGTGGATCGCCACACATTCACATGATTGTATGGGTACAGAATGCACCAAAATTCAATGTTGATTCAGATGTAGAGTGGGTTGCTTACGTGGATCAGTATTTAAAATGTTCTATAGACAATCCAAATCTTAGTCATTTAATAGAACTTCAAATTCACAAAACATTCTAGAACATGTAGAAAAAGAGAAGATAAAATCTGTAGATTTGGTTATCCTTTGCCACCTACTTCCAAAACTATGGTCTTACAGCCTCTCGAAACTGAAAAAGACAAGTATTATAAATTGTACCAAAACTTACAGAAAACAATGAAAAGTAAGAAAGATGGATATGATATGACTTATGAGGTGTTTCTGTCAAGTGTTGTCCAAATCAGTGAGGAAGAATATATTAAATGTATCAGAAGTTCTTTCAACTCTTCAAAAGTGTTTTTGAAAAGAAATCTGAGTGAGATCCATGTAAATTTGTACAATGACAGTGTGTTAAAAGCTTGGAAGGCAAACATTGACATACAGTTCGTGTTAGATCCATATGCTTGTGCTATGTATATAGTTTCATATATTAGCAAATCTCAAAGAGGGATGAGTAATTTGTTGCATGCAGCTGCAAAAGAAGCAAGGAATGGCAACATGGATCTCAAAAAGCAAGTTAGACATATTGGAAATGTATTTTCAAACAGTGTTGAAGTAAGTGCACAAGAGGCAGTTTATTTCGTACTGCAAATGCCATTGACTAAAAGTTCAAGGAGTGTTGTCTTCATAAATACATCACTTCCAAACCAGAGAGTACAGTTACTGAAACCAAAGTCAGTACTTGATGAATTGCCGGCAGACTAAACAGATATAATGTCAGACAATAAAATTAAAAGATACTCGAAGCGTCCCAGACCATTGGAAAAGTATTGCTTAGCCGATTATGTGTCTGAGTTAGAAATCATTTACCCGGATGGACAGGTTGATAGTAGAGATGAGGAGGAGCAAGATTTTGAGAAAGATGCGGAAATGTCAGATGAAGAATGCTTTGGTGATGCCGAAACTATTTTAACTTTAAAGAATGGCATAAAAAACAAATGGTGTCGTAATTCTAAAATAATTAGGTATGTGAGGTTCAGTCACAAAGCAGATGAAGAGAACTTTTATAGAGAGAAACTTTTACTATTTCACCCATGGAGAAATGAAGAGACTGACTTACTTGCAACCTTTAGAACATATAAAGAAAACTATGAGTCTATGAAGCATGTGATAGACCTTAAATGTTCAACTTACGAACATCATGCTGAAGAGTTGGAATTTGCAAGAGATTTAGCAGAAATTGACTATGATGCATTCGACGATATTGCACCAAGTACACAACAAGTTGAAGGTGATGATGCTGAAATAGAACCAGTTCAGTCTGAAAAGTTTATATATTTTAATCCAGATAGAATTGAACATAGAGACTGTGATATAGGGACTGAAATTGGATGTTATGTTTCTGCACTTCAGATTGATGTGAATGAAAATATTATTTCAGATATTGATTATAGAAAGCTCCTGCAGTGTTTAAATAGTAAACAAAAACAGTTTTACTATCATGTGATTCACTGGATTAAAACAAAAGATGCCCCTTTATAATTATTTCTTTCTGGTGGAGCTGGTGTTGGAAAAAGTCTAGTTTTTCGAGCATTGTATCAGACTTTGTTTAGAATATTAAATCAGAAAGTAGAAGATCCAGATCATACAAGGGTTCTTCTTTGTGCATTTACAGGAAAAGCAGCATTTAACATTAATGGTTCTACCATCTCATCTGCATTTAAACAAAAGTTTAAGCAATCGGATCAAACATTAACCTGTGACAGTCTGAATACCTTTAGATCAAAGTACCATGATTTGTCAGTTGTGATTATTGATGAAATTTCAATGGTTAGTAATTATATGTTGAATTTTATTGATCAGAGACTTCAAGCATTGAAAGGAACAAGAACACCTTTTGGTGGGGTTAGCATTATTGCTGTTGGTGATCTTTATCAATTGAAACCTGTGAGTGGTGATTGGATATTTAATGACATAAAACATAATGCAGCTGCTTTATCACGAAATCTCTGGAAAGACTTATTTACCATGTTTGAATTAACAGAAATTATGAGACAAAAAGATGACCTTGAATTTGCAGAATTGTTAAACGGATTAAGGATCAAGGCCATGACTGCTGAAGACAAGACTAGGTTAAAGCAGTGTGAAGTGACTACAAATGATATTGAATATCAAAAAAATGCACCTCATCTCTTTGCAGAAAACTCATGGCAACAGAAAAGGTTGAAATACCATGCATGGACACATATGTCTCACCCAAGTTATCTAAAGAAAAGATAGACCCTGCGCTCAAGAACCTAAAGAATGTAACTGATTCAAACCAAACAGCAAATTTACATTGCTCTTTAACAGTTGTTGATATGATTTAACAATTAACATAAAAACGGAAGATGGACTAGCAAATGGAGCATCATGTGTAGTTAAGTTTATTGAGTATAAACTACAAGTTTATTGAGTATAAACTACAAGTTTATTGAGTATAAACTACAAACCACAAGACGTCCAAGCATAATTTGGGTTCAGTTTGATGACAAAAAAGCAGGAATGGAAACAAGAATCAAATACAGAAACAGTGGACTGTATCATAGCAGTATTGATGATAATTGGACACCAATTTTTGATGTCAACAGGTCATTGACGTACAATAGAAAGACCTTTCAGAGAGTTCAATTCCCTTTGCAACCTTCTGCAGGACGTTCTGTACATAAAGCACAAGGTAGTACCTTTAAAAGAGTTGTCATTGACTTATCACAACATAAAACCCGCAAAGTTCCACATTTACACTATGTTGCACTCAGCAGGTTAAGGTCAATTGAAAAGCTTCAGATCCTTAACTTCAATGAGAAAGCATTACAAGTTGATGATCAGGTTAAGACAGAAATGCAGCGATTGCATGAAACAGCAATGCTTCAACTGTGTGACACATCTTTTGAATTGATAGATTCAGTTTCACATTTCAAAGTTGCTTTCAATAGTTGTAAATCCTTGAATCTTCATTTTGATGATGTTAGACATGACAAAAACCTGTTGTCAACCCACATATTTCGATTAGCAGAAATACGACTACATCAGCCTGATATTGATAGTGATTATGCTATAGAAGGCTATTGTTTGATAAGAAATGACCAGATTGAATACAATACTTGCAAAAGACCTCATCATGGATTAGCAGTTTATACCAAAGATGATATCATTATAACACAGGATAGAAAGTATAGTTCAGATACATTAGAATTTATCATAATAACTGCCAGGCATGTCTCAATTGAAAGTCAGATGGTATTTTTGTATAAGTCACCTCAAATGTCTGACAGTAATCTTCTTACTTGTCTGAATAAAGAACTTATTCCATATTTGACCCCATCAAAGCCATTGGTGATAATTGGAGATTTCAATATTGATGTTTTGCTGAAACATAGCATTGTTAAGATACGTTTTCATGCAAAGTGCTTATAAATGAATGTACCACAGATCATATGACAGCGCTTGATTTGATATTTTCTAATGTTGATTTTTCATGTGTTGATGGTGCAGTTGGAACATGTGAAACATACTGGTCGACCACAAAATAGTCTTTTTGCACATAAAATCAACATAGTTGAAGACTTTTCACTGGCATAGTTTTAAATGTATAAAACTTGGTTCTCATATTAAGGTTGCTGTTTTTCACTAATTGTCTTGGTGGTATTGTACAGATCATAAGTAGTGCACTTATTTGCATAACAACATGGAAATTGTGTCAGGTGTTTATGCTACTTTTTAGTGCACTCACCCACCACATAAAAAGCAGTATTTACCGTTTTTAAAGGTAGATATTGCTGGTGGTTTTGCAAGGTTTGGGTGGCCACTGCTTACAGATATCAGGAAATGAGCACCCCTGTAAAACTTGTTATATATAGAAAAATGGAGTTTACAGGGCTATTCTTTATTTTCTATACATATTTTTCCATTTTCTCACTCAAAACATAGACTGTGGCTACTCCTAAAAACTGCCCCAGTGAGGTGTTTCTCACAATGATCTATGTTTGAAGCAGAAATAAGAAAAAAGTATATAAAATTTTCATTTCAAAAATGGCATTTTTTACTATTATAAATCAAAACTTTACATTTTATGGATGCATTATTCTAATGGAATAGATCCTATTTTTTATTCAGCAGTGAGAAACAGGATACCTTCGAAAAAAACAATATGGAAAAATAAAAGTTTAATCTTAAAGGGCTTTATTAATATTTAATATTTTACTCGGTTTTCCAGTTAAATAGTAGAAGAGGAAAAACATTTCTTTGAGTATCAGTAGAATTTGCCAGGAATGAATAATTTACCTTTTTTTTCAATGATTGCAACCTTTTTCTTAGAATTTATGTGCACAAGACGTAACTACACTTTCTTTTGGCATAAAATTTTGAAGATTATAAAGCATCTGACTGCTCTGTTGATACAGTAGAGGTTTCAAAGATTAAGCTGTATGTATGTATATTTTTATAATGTCATATTACATGTATGTTGTTGATGTATGTTTTGGTTAATATTAATGGTACCTGGTAACTGGATTCACATCACGCCAACAAGTCCATGAAATGAACACCCCCTTAAACCCCACTTTATATAGAGAAAACTAGGGTTTACAGGGTATACATTATTTTTCTTGTTTCTGCTCCAATACTAAGGTTGTGGGTTCTCGTTGGTACAGCCTCAATAAGGTGGTTCTAACGAGCACCTGCAACCTATTTTTGCAGTATAAATAAGGAAAATATGATGGATTTTCATCATAAAAATAGCTATGCACTATGTCGCACGGGTGTGTTATCGTAATGCTTAGATGAATTGCAGAATAATTAAAAAAATATTAATTCTTCACTTATAGACAAACATTTGCTACCTTCATATTAAACATCTGACAAGACAATTTGTCAAGAGCAGAATTGACTTACAATGTACATTCTGTCCATTTTTCCCCCAACGTAAGTCGAAGGGGACTATAGTAACAGGTTTGTCCATCCATCAGTCTGTCCATCTGTGGACACAATCTTGTCTCTGCAGCTCCTCCTACATTTTCAAGGGAGTTGATGAAACTTTCCAGTTATTGTTCCTGAAGATGATCAGATTTTATAGAGTTCATGCTAGTCTGATTTTTACCAGAGTTTGTCAGTTTCAGCCATTTTATCAACAGAAGTTCTTGTCACTGCAACTCCTCCACAGTGTTCAAGAGATTTGATGAAACTTTCCAGTTATTGTTCTTATGACCTGAAAATGACCATATTTTATGGAGGTTGAGCCTGATTGATTTTTACCAGTTATGGCCCTTTGTCAGTCTTAGCCATGTTTTCAGCAGAAGTTCTTATCTCCACAACTCCTCCTACAGTTTTCATGGGATTTTGATGAAACTTTCCAGTTATTTGTTTCCATGATCTGAAGCTGATTATATTTTATTGCTGTCATGCTCAATTGATTACTGAATTTTTCTGGGGTTTCGGCCATTTGTCTTACAGTTTTGGTGATCACATTTTTTCCCCCTGTAAATTGTTCCTTAGAACTTTAGGAAAATTAAAAAATTAGTCTGTTGAAAGGGTTTAAAATCCCAAAACACGGTTTGCGACATATATGCTATTGACATATTCACAAAATACTGATATTTCAAAGATGGGGGGCACTTGGCCTGAGGCCTTTTTATTCACAATATTCAATAACATGCTGTATTGTATTCTTATTTGCAACACTGTTTTGACATGTAAATCTTTTGTTCTTAGAGAAAGGTTTATAGGCCGCTGTCCAGTATAGGTCCCGTGCACCCCTCCCTCCCCCCCCCCCCCCACCTACCCCCCCCCCCAGGACAAAATCCCATTGGTCCCAAAATCTTCCTTAGGGTTTACTGGTTACGAAAAACAAATTGCCCCCAAAAATAAAAGCTTTCCCACTATGCATTACGT
>CAUZLF010000498.1:63299-113300 GCA_963580285.1 Lucinisca nassula | reverse complement strand
TGAATGTGTCTTATCATAAGGAACAAGAATATATATATGGTTTAGGGATGGGGATATGTAAGGTTTCCGAGATATTGGGCCTTTTATGAAGTGGACGGGGTGGGGCATTGCCCCGGCGCATCCCAGGGGCCCAAGGTTGGTGTCATTGAATGTGTCTTATCATAAGAAACAAGAATATATATGGTTTAGGGGTGGGGATCTCTAAGGTTTCCACGATATTGGGCCTTTTTATGAAGTGGAGGGGGTGGGCAATGCCCCGGCGCATCCCAGGGGCCCCAGGTTGGTGTCACTGAATGTGTCTTATCATAAGGAACAAGAATATATATGGTTAAGGGGTGGGGCTCTTAATGGTTTCTGAGATATATGGCCTTTTATGAAGTGTACGGGGTGGGGCAGGGCCCCGGCGCATCGGGGGTGGGGGGGGGGTGGGGGGGGGGCAGGTTGGTGTCACTGAATGTGTCTTATCATAAGGAACAAGAAAATATATGTTTAACGGGAAGGGATGTGAAATGTTTCCGAGATAGTGGGTCTTTTATGAAGTGGAGGGGTGTAGCAAGGCCCCGGCGTATCCCCGTGGCCCCCCAGATTGGTGTCACTGAATGCCTCTTATCGGAAGGAACAAGAAAGATATGGTTTAGGGGGTGGGGATCTAAATGGTTTCTGAGATACATGGGCTTTTATGAAGTGAAAGGGATGGGGCAGGACCCCAGCACAACCCCGGGATCCTCAGGTTGGCATAAAAGCATATTGCTGAGAGAAGTTAACTCAAGAAACATTTCTATAAATGTTTTGTCAAAATATCTGCAAAGGCTTGGCAATTTTTCTAATTTCCCCCATTATTAGTCTACAGAAACTCTAAGTTGCCATAGCAACCAAACTAATGAGCCGAATGAAGTTCATATAAACACAAACTTTCAATACCCCAACCCAAGGATGCTATAGATGGAATTTGGGCCTAATAAGCCCAGCGGCTTCAGAGGAGATGTCGTTTGAAAGTGTTGACATCACACGACGTCAGATGACGACGACGACGGACAACTGCCTATCTTTAAAGCTCCCCCGGAGCCTTCGGTTCTGGTGAGCTAAAAACCACTGGCCCAATTTGAAAATAATTTCACATGAATATTCTTTGGGTGACCCTCTGCCAGAATTGCTCAAATCGTTCCGCTCGGATGAACAATATGGACACTAGAGCTTAAAATTGACAAACCTTAAATGTCTTCTCTCCTGTCAGCAATTTACTTAAAAACATCTCCTAAACCGGTGAACGGATTTTGAAATAATTAATTTCACAGGGGCCCCTCTATCAAATTTGCCTAAATAATTCCGTTCCGCTGATAAAAATGGCGACCAGAGCTAAAAATAGAAAATGTTAAAACAACATCGCCGACAATGCCACTGACCCTATTTCATAATAATTTCCTTGGGTGACTCTCTGCAAAACTGCTCGAACTGTTCCGTTCGGATGAATATGATGGTTACCAGAGCTAAAAATAGAAACGCATTTTTAATCGACTTCTCCTCTTATCAAGAGGACAGATTTATTTTGAAATAATTTATTTAACTGAATTCCTGACAATCAACCAATCAAATTACTTTATATAATTAACATTTTCAAACTGAATAACAGTGTTGATCCTGATCAGTGGCTTCTGCACTATTTGTGAAGTTAGAAGTTGTGATCAGCGGGAAATAGAGCATCTTATATGAGTGGTCATGTATTATTGAATTTATTGAACGAGTAGAGGAAAAGGGATAAAATGCGAGGCTTTGCTTTATCCCTCTTCCTCAACGAGTTTAATAAATTCAATAATACATAAACACGAATGCAAGATTCTATTTATCATATGACATTAAAAACGCATTGTATTCACGATTTCTTGACAAAAATTTCAACATTCCGTCATTAGTAAATGCGACGTCATTAATGACGTCGTATATGTAACGTTAAGGGGCGTTTCTAACTCATTTGCATATTTAATACACTAGTGGATGACGATACATTTATTACATGGCGTTATTACACTCACAGAAGCGACGTCATATAATAACTGGCTTATATGGAGGTCACAATCCATCAAATATATTTGTAGAGATATATAGCATGTGACAGTTAGAGAGAGAGAGTGTTTGAGTTTTACGTCCCACCAACAGCTAAGGTCATACGGAGACGGGACCTCGGTTTAAAGACTCATCCGAAAGTCTGGAGAAGCCCGGGATCGATCCTGCGATCCCTGGTTTACAAGGCGAGTAGCGTAACCACTACACCACGGAGGCTTCTTGTGTGACAGTTAGACATTTTGGACTGGAGTTCAGATAGGGATTGCGATGTCTCTCATTCATACTCCATATTCATGTCAATACACTGTATAAAGGTTCGGTCATGCATTTATTATTCATTTCTTTCATGTACTGCCACATTATATTACCTTTAATACTGCATTCCACTGGAGTAAAAGGACTCTGCTTACAGGTGTACCCGGAACAAAATATTACAGTAAAATTCCTATATTAAGACCACTTTTGGGACTGTTCAAAAGTGGTCTTTAAGACCACTTTTGAACAGTCCCAAAGGTGGTATCTGACTAGAGGACACTGTGTTCAGAAAACACAAAGACAGAATAACTGCATCTTTCTAAATAAGCTTTTTAAAGCAGAATGAGTCTCATTTTTTGGTGGTCTTAATAGCGGAATTTTACTGCATTTTATGCAAAGCGACGAAAAACATCTTTCTCCAGATAGGGGCTATTCATACCCCGAGGTGAAGTGATTGTGAGGGGATTGAGGGGGGGGGGGTGGGGGGTGGGTGGCGGGGCGAATCCTTTTCATCAAGAGTAGCCACAATGATATGTAATAGACAATGCCATAATAAATATCACAAATACAGTAGAACGTCGATGGCTCGAACAGCGATGGCTCGTTTACCATGGATGTGTCGAACCCATTCTTGAGCCCCTAGCGAAATCCTCTACATAAGAAATAGTGGGGGATAATGAAGGAGATCTTAGTCTTTTTTCTTGCAAATGTATGCTGTGTGTACTCATTAGAATCGCCTCGATGAGGCGATTCTAATGAGTACACACAGCATACATTTTCATTATAGAACACCGAAAAGATGTCTAAAAGTATCTCGTTATGCCTCCTGACAGTAATCTCAGTGGCTCGAACTACCCCTGTCTCGAACAGATTCTCGAGGCCCCAAAGGTGTTCGAGCCATTGAAGATCGACTTATTTTACATTGCTCACATGCATAGTGAGCAATAAATAGGCCTACGATATAGATCATCACGTTAACAAGTCCGTGAAATGAAACATCCACATACACCCCACTTTGCGGCCCCGCAAACGGGGCTTGAAGAAATAGATGGGCTGCATGATGCTTTCACGCAGAGCTGAAACCGACCGCACACGAGTACTGGTAAAGCGATGTGAGTCGGACCGTCCATTGCTTATAAACCCTATTGGTTTCACTGGACGGCATGGCTTGAGATGTCATTTCATCTCAATGTCGGGTAAAACTCCCACAAAATTGGAAGCAACGTCTCTAAAATGACCTAAGCAGTGTTGACGGGGACGTTAAACCACAAATCAATCAATCAATCAATCAATCACCCCACTTGAAATAGAGAAAACTGGAGTTTACGGGGGTATTCATTATTTTTCTTATTTCTGCTCCTAGACATAGGTTGTGGGTACTCGTTTGAACCGCCTCGATGAGGCGGTTCTAACGAGCAACCAAAACCTATATTTGGAGTTTAAATAAGAAAATTATCACAAATTTTCATCAGAAAAAAAAAACAACAACAACATTTTTTGAGGTATGAAAGAATGCCTTTTCTTGCACACCAGACAAGGAAATCCGTGATTTTACCCTGGGATAGAAATTTATGTTCTGACCCTGGTGTTCCGACCCCAAATCGAATATAATCGCGTGTTTGATAAATGCACTGGTTGATTACAACCTCATGCGCGGTGTCGTGTAATGCGTGACGTCACTAAACATTCCTGTTGTGTCATCACAAAATGGCGGACGTCGGTAACCGAAGTGACAGCAGCATTAAAAATTCGCAATAGAAATGGAAGATATGCAAGAAAAAGAATCCTATATGGGTGTGAGGGGTGGATAGAAAAATCAGTCCCTCGGGATCACTGTCCGGAATCACTCGGCAAGCCTCGTGATGCCGGACAGTGACCCTCGGGACGGATTTTTCCATCCACCCCTCACACCCATATAAGATTCTTATATTATCATACGGGTGGATTATCGTAATGATGACAAGGGATCGGAACTAATGGGAGACTTTTATTCTGGTGGACCATGGAACAGACTCCCACAACTTCACTGTTGTGCATATTTTCTTGCTTTGCCGCGTAATGATTTTTTTATAGGTTCTTTATTTTTTATGGCTATGAAATTGTGACATTTCCTGAATGGCATTTTCTTCCAATTTGGAATGTCTCTTGTAAGTCCATATCTATGATTAATGGTACGTGATCCCGCTGAGAATATAAAGAAAATTAACATCTTAAGGTGAATGTGCCCAATTGAAAAAGAAATTATGATCTTATCTGAAACAGAAAGCCACTTTTTTGATATCCTGTCATTACGGAAACGCGCCTACACAAATACATTGTAACCTTTATCGCCGTAAAAATGAAAATTTTAAGATTAAAAATTGTGATATTTTTCTTATTTCTGCTCTAAAATATAGATTGTGGGTACTCGTTAGAACCGCCTCAGAAAAATAAGGTTTGCCCCTGTAACTATAAAAGTGGGGTTAAAGGGGGTCAAAATTATATAGGCGTGTTTTCGTGATGCAAAGTTATTAAAATTATATAACAAAAAATAAAAAAAATAAAAAATAAACATTTTTTAAAATAAATTTCTGAAACTTACTCAACCAGATAACCCTAAATTTCGAAATGGACTCCACCAACATACAGAGGGCCCGCGTTATAACTACATTCGTTATAACGACAAAACTCGTTATAACGATAATTTCAATGGAATGAATTCTTAGCTCAAGGTTTAGCCTCAGTTCCGAGCGGCTTGGGTTTCCCTCGGGTTGGAAATGCCCATATCGAACCCATCTTGTAATTTAGTACTCCAAGAAACAAATGTTATAGACATTTGTTAGAATCGCCGATTCTAATAAATGTATATAACATTGTTTCTTGGAGTAATGATGTGGAAAAGACCTTTTTATTCACCTTATTTGCATTATCTGCTGGTTCCTAGTCTGAAGTTTATCAGTGTTGGAAAAACAGGTAACCAGACCCCCCTGACCTTTCAAGGTCAGGGGGGTATGGTTACCTGTTTTTCCAATATTGACAATGTGCAAGCCGGGGGCCAGCAAATAATGCAAATATGGTGAATAATCCGCTATCATAATCCTAACTGGGATTCTTTATAACGGAAAATTTATTATAACGCCACAATAATAGGGAACAAATACTGTCGTTATAACTCGCGGGTTCGACTCCCGCCGGGGTCGGCAACATTGTTTCGTGGAGACTGGATCATGAAATCTTTTCTACGGTCATTCTCTCCCTTCCGCTGATCCAAGAAGGGCAGTTGTCAGTTTCTGGCGAAAGAATGTGCACTGAACTGGTAAACCGCTTACGTATAAGCCTGCCCAGGAAAGTGTTGATAGGTAAACTGACCGGCTCAAAAATGACCTAAATAGTGTTGACTGGGCCGTAAAACTCCAATACTAACAAACAAACAAACTGTCGTTATAACGCCGGTCCTCTGTATAAGGCAGAACAAAAATGGTTAAGACAGTGCTATCATTTGTTCTTTCATTAACCACACATGCCCAGCGAACACTGAAAAAAAATCAAGAAGAAGTTGGCATCTGATCAGTGTCTTTATTGTTTGCGAAAACAAAAGAACTTTGACACCCCATCACAAAAGCATGCCTGTATATAATTTAGACGCTCTTTAACCCCACTTTCAAACAGTAAAACCAGGGTCACAAACTGGTAGGTGTAAGCGTCTTGATACCATATTATGGCTTTAACCCATTTTGTATCGGAAACCCCTAAAACGGGTAATTGGCAAACAGTGCAGACCAGATCAGACGCCGTTTTATTGTTTGCGAAAACAAAATAACATTGACAAGCCATCACGAAAACATGCCTATATAAATTATAACTAGGGTCACAAACTGGTAGGTGAAAGCGTCTTGATACCATATTATGGATTTAATTGTCATAGAACTATGGTCTTCAAGCCATTAATATCTTGCCAATTCATTCGTGTCTATTTAACCGTTGTCCTGCTGAATAAATTAAGTCACACCCATTGCTGAATACCTACCAATAAAATTGCTTGATATATTGTATCATTACGATAACACACCCGTGTGACATAGTGCATATTTCTCATCTCCAAAATTGCTACTTTTCTGATGAAAATCTCTGATATTTTTCTTACAAATACTGCAAACATAGGTCATGGGTGCTCGTTAGAACCGCCTCATTGAGGCGGTTCTAACGAGTACCCACAACATATGTCTTAGAGTAAAAATAAGAAAAATAATGTATACCCCGTAAGCCCCCATTTCCTCTATATAAAGTGTGGTATCGGGGGGGGGGGGGGGGTCTTCATTTCACGGACTAGTTCACGTGATGATAGTTCAAATCGCAAACTGCATGAAAAACAGTACGCCCCCTCCCATAGGGGCTTGAAGAAATATATGGGATGCATGATGCTTCCACGCAGAGCTGAATCCGTCCGCACACTAGTACTGGTAAACCGCTTAGAGGATCTAAGCCTGCCCAGGAGCCGCGGTGCGAGGCGGACCGTCCATGCTTATAACCCTATTGGTTTCATTGGGCGGCAGGGCTTGAGATGTCATTTCATCTCAATGTCGGGTAAAAGTCCCACAACTTTGGAAGCAACGTCTCCAAAATGACCTTTACAGTGTGAACGGGGACGTTAAACCTCAAATCAAACAAAGCATGAAAAACAGTGAAGATCTTAATCAGATGGGGTTTTCAGAAGCGATCTGATCTGAATCTTCACTGTATGGAAAGACAGGGGTTATCGTGTTCAGCAGGATAAAGCTTGTCACTTGTCCTGCTAAAACAACGACAGCTTCCTTCCCAATCAGTGAAGATCAAGATTCTGAGTTCCAGATCGGGATCAAAATTGTTGTTTGAATTGAGGTTTTACGTCCCCGTCAGCACTATGTGGGTCATTTTGTAGACGCGGCTACCAATTTTGTGGGACGTTTACTCGACATTTAGATGAAACGACATCTCAAGCCCTACCGCCCAAAAGAAACTAATAGGGTTTATACGAAGAGACGGTCCGACTCGCATCACTTTGTCTGGGCAGGCTTACAACTAACATTCTTTTATTCTCAGTTACATGGAAATGTACAACATGAGATGCAAAATTTAAATGCCATTGTGTTGGCGGCATCAACAGAGAGAATACTTTAACACAAAGCACGTACACACATTCATACAAACATACACACGAGGTGAGGGTAACTTTCAAGCAACCTGATCTGAAAGTACAGTTCACTGGCTGGAAAGAACAGAGATGTCCCAGCCAGCACACTGCGTCCAAACTATGCCGGACCGACGCCGAATCGACATCAACTGACGTCGATTCGTTGCATGCCCGGCGCCTTCGCGACGCCGTCTATCTGTTTCTGCCCTTTTATTCTCTTTCCACGGAAAGACAACGTAGTACCAACGTCAATGCAACGTCATGACGTAGCATCGGCGCCGATTCGACGCTGACTAGGCGCCAAGCATCCGCTGGGAACATTTTATAGAAGAGAAAGAGAAAAAAATAAATAAATAAATAAAATAAAATAAAGGCTCCTCTACAGGAGCGTCAATCAGGCCTAGACGGAAATGGAAATATAGAAATAACATTGTTTTTGGTTTCAAGTATCAAGTATTACTGCTTATCTAGGTCTACCTGTTGGTCTAATTCATTCAATGTCACATGATTTTACCGCAATACAACTACTTGCTATGATTTGCACGGACGCCTTCATGATTTGCACGGACGCCTTCAGTCAATAGAGGTCATTTACCTCAGGATAAGCTGACCCATGCGGTCACATGTTCATTGAAGGAATTTCATTGAACAATTGTTTTCATTCATAAAGTTAGATATTCTAAGTGGTTTATCAGTACTCATATGCGGACGGTTTCAGCTGTGCATGAATGCACCATGCAGTCCAATCTATTTTTCCAAGCCCTAATGGGCGGGAACCAATCTACATCGATTATCATTCATTTGTGAATTTGAACAAAAAGATTGTATCAAGTAATGTGATTGGTTGATAACCAGAAATGGATGCGGCAAAATTAATATATTCAGCAGGACGCGGGTTAAAGCAACATTAACTTACCTTTCACATTTTCTGTAAATTCTATGACAGATCTGACGGTGACAAAACTAAGATCGAAGTGAAAAATAACAAAGGAAACAGTACCTCAAAGAGGTCTCATTAGGAAAGCATGTCCGTAAGAAATAATGGCGTCCATTATGGTGTCAGAAAATGATAAATATTAGGTAAAAACGATAACCTATTTATTATTTCTGCTTTCAACATAGATTGTGGATGCTCGTTAGAACCGCCTCAATGAGGCGGTTCTAACGAGTACCCACAATCTCTGTTTTTGAGTAAAGTAGGGCAGATAATGTATACCCCCGTAAACCCCACTTTTCTCTATATAAAGTGGGGTTTAGGGGGGTCTTCGTTTCACGGACTTGTTATCGTGATGTGTGCAACAGTGAAGACTCAGAACAGTCCGAGCCAGAACCATCCTTTGTTACTTTTTGGGTAGCTCATAGGCTATAGACGGATCATGTGAATAATGAAGACTATGCGCGGATGTGTAGCTTGATCCAAGTGTTCGATGCTCTCAGATGTCCTGTTGTAGATTTTGTCACATGCTGGTATAAAAATAAAAATAAGCCTGTCTGGGACAATTCCTACAATAAGCATGGTGCGATCCGCCAAGACTCTGATCTGACGGCGCATCCGCGCAGCCTGATCAGTCTTGAGCAACATACAACATCCGGGCTTTGCAATGGGAAACAGAGGTAATAGTGGATGCGAGGCTGAGCTGAGTTTACCTCCTAAACATAAGATGTCTTTACGTCACCTTAAACTAGGTATTCAAGAATTTTATAAGAAGTTTGTTTTGGCTCCAGCAGATAAGGCCGCTAACAATGTGGTCGTTGTTTGACGGCTTCACTATGTTAACACTCACCAGCAAGAACTTGGTGGTACTAAGGCCTATGATCTGCAGCCTTTAGCTTTTCAGAGGTGAGGTGAGTGTTTCAGTTTTACGTCCCACCAACAGCTAAGGTCATACGGAGACGGGACCTCGGTTTAAAGACCCATCCGAAAGTCTGGAGAAGCCCGGAATCGAACCTGCGACCCCTGGTTTACTAGGCGAGTAGCGTAACCACTCGACCACGGGGGCTTCTAAAGCTTTTCAGAGGGCTTTAGTTGATGACCACTAGTGGAATTCGTTTCACTGACCGTCCCAAGGCGGTTCTTCTGTCACGGTTGTTTTGTTATGGTTTGTCTTTGAGTGTTTGTATCGCCTATATTATTTTGTTTTCGATAGCCAATTGGCCATTTTGTGGGAAAGTAACTGTCCTTTTGGCTTTCCGCTATTGATGTTTCCATTAGGGTTTGTTTCATGTTTGTGTTTCTTTCCCTTTGGTGTCTCTGATGAGAGCTGTGGGTTAATTGCATCGATTCCTGATCATTGCCTTCACTTCTATTTTGCACATGTCTTATTATAGGTTTGATCATACTCTCACATAAAACGTTTGTTTTTTCTTCACGTTAATAAAAACGCTTCAAGACTCACTTTTTGAAAGTTGATTTTTCTACTTCCGGTACTGGACCGCGTTACTCCACTTCCGCTGTTCGTTCGTTCGCTGCATAAAATAGTCCAAAGGAACTCTCTTGAAAATCAATTTTGCAGGCATGGAACTTCTTTCAAAATATTTCATTTATCGAGACTTTATACGGATTGAATATAAATTGGCACAGAAAGACGAATTCTGAAAAGAAAACAATACTCTGGGACTATTTTCCTACGCGCTTTCCGATGATATTTATGTTACCGGTTTGAGTGTTTACTCTTTCATCCCTGAGTTTCTAAACAGAACTCTTCTCGCTTTAAATATATTCTTATAGAAAGGGTTTTCTGATTAGTTCATGGAAATGATGGCAAACAATGTACATTTAGATTCTAGCGAGACGTGCTAGCTACATGTCGTCTTATCTGGATCTACAAGGTTTGCATAGATACAGTGTATTTCTACCTCGGCGTCTGCACAGGTCTACAGGGTTAAAAGGGTTAGCTCGCTGATCGACATCGAACTGCTTTCGAGAGCTCTATTTACAAAATATTTGTTGTAAGCTGTGAGTTTTAAATCATGTTCCGTACTTTTAGCAAATAGTGAAGACACGGATCAGAAGCTACATTCTGTGGCCTCTAATCTGTCTTGTCCCCAGTATTGAAACAATTGGCATTTATGGGACCTCGTACAGGTTGGAATAAACGTATTTTAATTCGTCTTGGGTAGTCGAAGTTCGCTAAATCAGGGTTATAATGTCTAAATCAAATGGTTTAAAAATGATCTCTTTGTTTTACGTCAAGATATTCTCCTTTTTATGTCCCGACGCTCGAAGGAACATAGCTCCAAGCGGCTGCACAACGTATGTACATCGTCGTATCAACGCGACGTTGATGCGAAGTTGCTAAGACGTCATGTGCCCTCTAGGAGAACTTCTCTGTAAGATTATTGGCAGATGGGTCAAGCACAGAATGTACTGAGCTAATTTAGAAATTTATGGTTTTACCATGAAGAAATTAGCAGACACGTTTACCTTTCTTTCTTTCTTCCTTTTTATCTTCGTGGGGGTGATTGGATGAGGCTAAGGTGATGTGCATTTTGTGTCACTGGGGAGTCCAGCTGATACTGACTTACAGTTGGGCAACCCTGCTGTCCTTGCAGCAGGTAACGGTAGAGGGATGGGAGGTGTGTTGTTATTTTTTCTGTTTCTAAACATCATTCATTTACCTCTTTCTCCTCTGTCCCTCACTTTCATCTCCTCTACTATCTCTTCTATCTCTTTTCTCCCTTTCTCTTAGAGAAGACAAAACTTATCCACAAGGGTTGACCTGTCGTTAAACTCAAAACAATCAATGAATCTTTTTTTTTTATTCGTCGAATTTTTTAACCTTCTGGGACCTTGTCAACAAACTATCTGCATAACTGCTTGATCTACAACGGACATTGTTATCATAATATTTATTTCTCAAAAATCAACTTGCCTCAGTACTTTCAGTACTTTGATTATATTTTATCACAGGCATTTGGACCCCAAAACTTGAATAATAGATTAAATATACCATCTGCATTAAATATGGACCTCTAAATGTTTGAAAACATAGATAACAAAAAGGCCATAATGACCTTGGGTCGCTCACTTGATCCTTATTGTACAAATAAAAAGGTGGGGTGGATGGTTTGAGCAATTTCGGTTGACAGTGACCCTAGAAACATTTCTTTGAAATTATTTTAAAACCAGTCCAGCTATTTAGGAGTAGTCATTTTAAATGGTGTATATATATTTTCAGTTCTGGTGGCAAACATGTTCAGTGGAGCGAAAGGATTTTGAACAATTCCTACAGAGGGTCACCCATGGAACATTCGTTCGAAACTATTTTCATTTTGATGTCGGAGTCTTTCAAAAGTTCCCTTTGACAATGCAGAGGTGACTTGTATGTCACCATTTGGGCACCATGTGGACATTGAGGTCCTAGTGCACTAGACGGAGATGAACGTCCTCAGTGTAACTTACAATGCATCTTGGTGGCAAGGGGTGGGGATTGAGGGTGACATCCGAAGCTAGACTTTTAATTCAGTGGTTCCCTCTGACTATTATGTCACTATCTAGGCACCTTGTGAACATGTAGGGTCAGGTCTTAGTGCATCCCACTGAGATGAACCGGCTCTATCCCGAAAACACGCCTATATAAGTTTGACTCCCCTCGAACCCCACTTTTATGTAGTAAAACTGGGGTTTACAGGGGTAAACCTTATTTTTCTTATTTCTGCTCTAAAATATAGATTGTGGGTACTTGTTAGAACCGCCTCGATGAGGCGGTTCTAACGAGTACCGACAATCTATATTTTGAGCAGAAATAAGTGAAATACCACAATTTTTCCATCTTGAAATTTTCATTTTTTCGGCGATAAAGGTTACAATGTATTTGAATAGACGTGTTTTCATAATGAGTATGGCTTGCAACACCTCATGGTTACAAGGGTTTAGGGTGGGTGTGGCATCTGAAGCTAGACTTACGAGTCAGTGGTTCCCTTTGACAATACAGAGCTGACTTGTACGCCACTATCTGGGTATTATGTGGACATTGTGAGTCAGGTCCTAGTGCAGCAAACGCGGATGGACCGGCTCAGTGTAACTTACAATGCCTCGTAGTAACAAAGGGTGGTTCCTAGTACTGATTTTCGCACCACTAAGTCAGTTTGAGGATACCTCCATACCATTTGCAGTCTTCTCATGTAAAAATGTTACCATTCTAATCATTAACCAAGATATTGTTAAGATGATCGTTATGAGCAAGTTTGATGATGATTGGAAAAAAAAAACACAAAAAAAAAACTATGGCCTCAAGAGTTTTTCTAGGGCTTTTTTGTATGATTTCTTCGGCTTACCAACTTTTTGGTCCGACTTGATCCATATTCCAATATCTGAACGTCTGAACAAGATATTACCAAGAAGATCATTCTGAGCAAGTATGATTATGATCGGACCAAACCTCTGGCCTCAAGAGTATTCACAAGATTTTTCTATGATTTGACCGTATTCGAAAATGACCGAGATGCGGTCAAGATAACCAAGACAACCAATCTGTGCACGTTTGATGATGACTGGACCAAAACTTTGGCCTCCAGAACGTTCACAAGGTTTTTCTATGTTTTGACCTATTGACCTATTCCTTTAAGAGTTGACCCCTATGGACATGGGAGACAAAAGAACTTTTGCAGGAGTTGCCTTCCCTAAAGATTTTCCCATTACTTTGCTCGAGACCCGATATTGTCCGTACTTCGACGAACTTTAAATAATTTGCATTCATTTCTTAACCCTTGTCCTGCTGAATATTCATATATGCCACACCCACTACCGATTATCAATCAATCATATTACTTGATGCAAGTTATTGCAACAAATTCACAATCTGAATGGCAAACAATGTAGATCCTGATCAGATGGCTTCGTCAGAAGCCATCTGATCTGGATCTACATTGTTTCAAAGATAAGGCATATCCGGGATTAGCAGGACAAGGGTTAAATACAATTGCTGTTATTTTTCTTAATTAAGTTTTAGGTAGTTGTAGGTAGTCATAAGAACTGCCATAGTGAATTGGTTACGATACTAGCCAAAGTCTACGAGGCCCTCCCAGATGCAATGTTTTATTTTGATCAATGCATATGTGAAACAAATAAAATGATATTTTCACATATGATTATCACACTGTGAAAAATAACACGAGCTTGTTATTTTCACAGTAGCAGTCCAGACTACTTTTTCTCGCCAAAATTCATATGCTATCTATGGTGGCATATTTCTGCCACGAGGTAGCCAGATAGCTATCGCGAAAATATAAAAAAGAATCGCGGTAATTTTGAGTTTCCTGCCAGATAACTGAACAATTTATCGCGAAAATTTAACATTATCATATCGCTTTTTGAGGTAACAGTGCCCAGAGCTGCCACGAGGTAGCTAGATAACTATCGCGATATTTTAAAAAAATATCGCGAAACTGAAAAAAGATTAGCTACATAATTTGGATTTTCCAGGAAATATTATCGCCATATTTTAAACTATTTTCTTTATATTGCCGCCATTTTAATAGTCTGTTATCTATAAATAAGAATCTAAACTTTGGAATATATTTGTTGATACTATACACATGTATGCGTTAAACCACGCCAGAGAGAGATCGGATCCAGATTAATCCTTGTCCTGCTAATCCCGGATATGCCCTATCTTTGAAACAATGTAGATCCAGATCAGATGGCTTCTGACAAAGCCATCTGATCAGGATCTACATTGTGTGCAATTCAGATTGTGAATTTGTTGCAATTTGGGGCGAAACGACTAGGGTTTCTAGGGTTTGGGGACTAAACGATTAGGGTGAGAACCCGAGGCGAAACGAATAGAAGGGACTGACATCGGCCAGTGGTAAACGTCTTGTTTGATTTGAGGTTTAACGTCCCCGTCAACAATGTAACGGTCACTTTGGAGACGTTGCTTCCAATTTTATGGGACTTTTACCCGACATTGAGATGAAATGACATCTCAAGCCCTGTCGACCAATGAAACCAATAGGGTTTATAAGCATGGACGGTCCGCCTCGCACCGCGGTTCCTGGACAGGCTTAGATCCTCTAAGCGGTTTACCAGTACTAGTGTGCGGGCCGGATTCAGCTCTGCGTGGAAGCATCGTGCAGCCCATATATTTCTTCAAGCCCCTATGGGCGGGGGCGACGGTAAACGTGTTGGCTCGAATCTTTTTACCATATAGGTTACAGAGCGGTACCGCTGTTTAGTCAGTCACTTTTTGGCGGATGATCTATTTATAGATATCAGAATTTAAATGGCGAACATATCGTGATAACACTTCACATTATCGTGATTATATTTTCAGGAAACTTGAGACTTTTCGCGATAAGTTTTGACATTATCACAATAGTTATCTGGCTACCTCGTGGCAGTTCTGGGCACTATCATGAAAAAAGCGAGATAATAATGCTAAATTTATCGCGATAAAATTTTCTGTTATCTGACAGAAAACTAAAAAAAAAATATCGCGATACTTTCCTAAATTATCGTGATAGCTATCTATCTATCTATCTCGTGGCAGAAATATGCCACCATAGTTATCGATAAAATAATTCTGTAAAATAACTTGAAAAGTACTCTTTGAACAGAAAAGAAAAGCTGTATTCAAAATGGCGATCTGTTTGTGTTTTGAAACTGACAGTTGTGACGTCATAGTCAGGTAAAAATTGTGACACGATACGATTGATCAATTATTGTAAATATCCGAATAAATTTATAAAATAAAAAGTAAATGTACGTTTTTCGGCGGATGCCAAAAAAATTCATCTCGTGTGTTGAAAACATCCGAATTTGGACTGGTGCTTCGCACTCGTGAAAATTTGAATGTTTTCAACACGCTCGATGAAATATTTTTGATATCCACCTCAAAAAGTAAATATCCTCTATTTACTTGTTCCCTAAAAGTTATTTTCAAAATTTCTGTGTTCACCGTTCCCCGATATTAGTTTTGTTTCCGTCTGCTCTAAAGTTTGCAAATGTTCCATTGTTTCCTGAAATCAAATTGACGTTGTTCCTCAAAACCCTGGATAGCCCCCATCAATGTTTTCCATAGAAATATGGATCGAATAATGTTTACTTTACTTGTCCCACTTTTATCTTGTATAAACAGCGACCCAGCGAACACGCAGCGTATATGCAACGTCATAACAACGTCTATGCAACGTCATGGCGTTGCATCGGCATTGATGCGACGTTGTTTTATTTAAAAACGCAAAAGAGTTTTGAAAGTGAAAATTCCGCTTTTAAGACCACCTTAATTTAAGACTAATTCTGCTTTGTAAAGCTTATTTAGTAGATTTGACTCATTCTTTCCTTGTGTGTGTGTGTGTGTGTGTGTGTGTGTGTGTGTGTGTGTGTGTGTGTGTGTGTGTGTGTGTGTGTGTGTGTGTGTGTGTGTGTGTGTGTGTGTTAGCATGCACTGTCCTCTGGTCATAGATAGGCTTTGGAACCGTTCAAAATTGGTCTTAAAGACCACTTTTGAACAGTCCCAAAGGTGGTCTTAATATAAGAATTTTACTGTTCTATCCTTTTCATTTCCATGATACTGAATCATGTCCAGTGATATTCTTGAAAGCATCACGAAAACACGCCTATATAATTTTGACCCCCTCGAACCCCACTTTTATATAGTAAAACTGGGGTTACGGGGGTAAACCTTATTTTCTTATTTCTCCTCTAAAATATAGATTGTGGGTACTCGTTAGCACCGCCTCGATGAGGCGGTGCTAACGAGTACCTACAATCTATATTTTGAATCAGAAATAAGAAAAATATCACAATTTTTCATCTTAAAATTTTCATTTTTTTTAGCGATAAAGGTTACAATGTATTTGTATAGGCGTGTTTTCGTAATGGATTGTCAATAAGTGTAAATAAACGGTAACATGATTATTAAGATTTTAGTCTCCCTGTCCTTCATCATATTGTAGTTTGTATTTTCTTGTCCTTTGGGATCATTGCTTCCATTGTTGAGTTTTGACAATGTTGCAGAGCCACTGATGAGGCCTAATTGGCCCAGAAATACATGTTCACCGATACGTTAAATTCGGCGGTGTATTCTTCGCTTCCGAAGGATAATCCTTTTATAAAAATGTTTACAATAATTCTAATTTGACTGCAAATTAAAGTGACAACATTTCATTTGCGCTTTGAACATATCTATTAAGAATATGCTTATTCTCAGTATACTCACGAACATCCAACTTTCCGTTACTACCTGTAGAGTTTTGCACGAAGCCAACGATCTGTCTCGTATTTCCATCACGTTTACTTAAATTCTATTATGATAACCGCGGTATGCTGTCACCTTTTGTCACACTCTGTTTAGATCTCTCGATAGAGTTCCGTGAGGCGGTTCTAACGAATACCCACTATCTATATTTTAGAGCAGAAATAAGAAAAATAAGGTTTATCCCTAAACACCAGTTTTAAAATATAAAAGTTCGGTTCACGGGGGTCAAAATTATATAGGCGTGTTTTCGTGATGCATAGATTGGGAGAAACGTGGTAGAATCGAACTGAAACTTTTAAGAAATCGTGAAGCCACCTAAAATGTGTAAAGCGCGGCAGAAGATAAGGGTGAAGGTTGGGACCCCGTAAAATCGACATAACCCCCCCCCCCCCCCCCAACGGCTAATAATTACTGGCTGTCCCAAGGCGGCACTCTACAATGCACCCTTATGCGATCGTTTTAAGCTCTGCGTGGAAGCAACATGCAGTTCATTCTATTTCTCAAAACCCCCATGGATGTGAGCCCCAGAATCTGCTACTCTTATCGTGTGGAAGCACAGAAGACCGTGACACATCGCCTCTTCACTGTGAAAGAGTCAGTCACGGAACTTACACCACAAATACAGAGGCGTAGCCATGAATTTGATATTGGTGCGACCAAAACATATTCAGCGCCGAAGGCGCAAAGCCCTCCTAGGGAAGGGGTGAGGGTCCATGGAAAATAGTTGAAAAAAAAAGCTGCATTCTGGTGGCTTCTGGTGTATTTTGGGAAGAGTTTTCTCTGCTTGAATGGTATCAATAATTTTGCATTTTTTGCCAAGATTTATGCTCTATTTGTGTCAAAGTTATTGGTGAGACTAGTCGCACCAATACCAAATAATCATGTTAACTTTTATTTACACGTGGGTATTTCCCACGACGGCTGCGCTATGGTAATACAGATTGACTGATTGTTTTAGAATTATCGGCACCACAACCTTTGTGGGTCATTTCATGTCGCCTACCACAGAATGGGAGAAAAGAGATAGTAGAGGAGATGAAAGTGAGGGACAGGGTAGAAAGAGGAAATGAATGAAAATGCAGAAACAGGAGAAATAACCCTTACCTGATGGCACTGCCCAACAGTAAGCCAATATCAGCCGGACGCCCAAGTGTTGCAGGAAACACATCTTTGCCTCACCCAACCACCCCAAAGTTGACCTACGAGTTTACCACGACAGCAGACCTTACACAGCTGTAAACCAATATCAGCTGGACGTCCCAGTGTTGCAGGATATAACAACATCTCTGCCTAGCCCAAACAATTCAAAATTGAGTTCACTATGACAACAAACCTTACCCAGCTGTAAGCCAACATCAGCTGGACTGATATATGACACCTCTGCCTCATCCAAACACCCCAAAATTTAGTTACGAGTTCACTACTGCTGTACTACAGTGATGTAGGACACACGACACCCTTTCCCTCACCCAACCATCCCAAAATTCAGTTACGAGTTCACTACCCTAAAATTGAGTCACGAGTTTACTGCAATGTACTACAGTGATGCAGGATTCACGACATCTTTGCCTCACCCAACCACCGGCCAAAACTCAGTTTCATATTCACTTTTTGACATGTAAAACCCAATTCATAAGACTTCAATAACAACAATTGTCGTGTGCTTTGTTGTCTTCTGCTCCTCGATAACATACCCGTGCGACATAGTGCATTTTTTCAGATCTCCAAAATGGCTACTTTTCTCAGGAAAAACCGTAATATTTGTCATACAAATACTGCAAACATAGGTTGTGGGTGCTCGTTAGAACCGCCTCATTGAGGCGGTTCTAACGAGTACCCACAACCTATGTCTTGGAGCAAAAATAAGAAAAATAATGTATACCCCCGAAAACCCCAGTTTTCTCGATATAAAGTGGGGTTTAGGGGGTGTTTATGTCACGGACTTGTTCACGTGATGGCAAGAAGATACAGCACCCGTAATAAACTGACATTTTAAGATCCATTTTTCCCGGCATTTTAAGGGTTAAAACTGTCGTGGTCCTTATCAGTCACGGTTATTCCCGAGTTATGCCGACGTTCTAGGCATTATGACAACACACCCGTATGACATAGTGCATTTTTGACAGCTCCAAAATGGCTACTTTTCTGATGAAAATCCGTTATATTTTTCTTATTTAACTGCAAACATGGGTTGTGGGTGCTCGTTAGAACCGCCTCAGTGAGGCGGTTCTAACGAGTACCCACAACCTATGTCTAGGAGCAGAAAATAAGCAAAATAATGTATACCCCCGTAAATCCCAGATTTCTCTATATAAAGTGGGGTTTTGGGGGTGTTAATTTCACGGACTTGTTCACGTGATGGAACGTTTTACCATGGTTATGTTAATGGTGTGAAATCGTTACGAAATCAATACAATGTGAGAGGTAATCTGAAATTGAGTTTGCTTTAACGTTCAAACCAATAAATAAATATATAAATAAATAAATAACCATAATGTCCCCCGACATGTCTCTGTATGAAATCACAGAAAGTTTGCCCAAAACACGTCTGGCTCCGTTTTTGTAGTGTGGCTCTGTTTATGTAGTGTGGCTCCGTTTATGCAGTGTTGCTATGAAGTTGTAGACATACATTTCTTCAGTAAGTTCTGCCATTTATCAGCGCCGCGATTTATCAATTAACATCGAAATGATTATATTACAACTTGGCAACTTCACACAAAGTTTTTATCATAATGTCAAGAGACATGTCGGGGGATAGTGTGGTTGTTAATTTACCAACCAGACCAACTTAATACAGCCACACTCAGCAAATCAATTTCAATAAGTAATCTATTAATTTAAAAGAGAAAAATCACCTTTTGCAAGGTTGCGCAGTGCGCTTCTTTTAGAAACCGTTTTTTGTTTCGATCTAAAACTTAGGAACCGCATGTGATCCGAAAGTGCCACATGAAAGATTTTAGGCGCGGAGCCAGTTGCTCCGTTTCTTTTGATTACCCGCCGTGATTTTTCTCATCTTAGCACATTAATATAGATTATTAATTTACTATCCTGTATTGATCGGAGGTCATCCGTATTAACACCAGGTCAACCAATATTAACTGAGGTCAAGTGAGGTAAAAAAAATCGATAATCATGTTTCTTTAATTGTGTCAATTAATAAAATTGTCATTAATCAAGTAATTTCGTATTGGCCAAGTTACAGGTCCTCGGTCAGCTGTATTGGCCTCGGCCTTCGGCCTCGTGCCAATACAGCAGACCTCGGACCTGTAAATGGGCCAATACGAAATTATTTGATAAATAACATTATAATATGGGTACTCGTTTTGGAGACATGGAAGAATTCTCTATGTCACATGGGTGTGTTATGTTAATGAGTAGATGTCTTTTATTCTTCAAAGAACTGTCTTTCACGAACGTGTGTGCCCTCATCTTAAAGAACAAGGAAAATGGTATGGAAATTTAAAAAAAAAAAAAGATAAAAAAGAGCCAGTAATCAATAGGAAATAATACGTATAACTTTTGTTTTCATCAAGCCCGAGATTCTGGTGTTATGGCGTTATGTCTGGTGTTTTTTGTTTTGCTCAACTGTTAAGGAAAGGTGGTACATAATATACATTAAATAACCTATATTGTACTTTAGTTTCTTACCGTTAATTCCATGATTGCACTTCGTATAGGTTGAGTAAAAAGGTGTACGCTATCCGGAAGAGCTCAGCGACAACCGACCCTCCAGTGCTGTCAGTGCTTTTATTATCATTTTATTATTAGTTGTCTATATTTATCATATTCGTTTTCATTTAATTTACCGGCATGCAAATACACATCACGTGCGCCGTACGCCTATAGATGCCGGTAGTTGTGTTCGTGCGTTATATTTATTTTATTTGTTTTTCTTTATTTTGCACAATAATGGGAATTGTACTATTAGAAGTATAGAATTGTTGAATTTGTTATAAATATGGGTGGCTTACCAGCTACGAGACTTGATCATGGATAGAATATAAGAATCTTATATGGGTGTGAGGGGTGGATGGAAAAATCCGTCCCGAGGGTCACTGTCCGGCATCACGAGGCTTGCCGAGTGATGCCGGATAGTGATCCCGACGGACGGATTTTTCTATCCACCCCTCACACCCATATAGGATTCTTTTTCTTGCATACCTTTCATTTCTATTGCGAATTTTTAATGCTGCTGTCACTTCGGTTACCGACGTCAGCCATTTTGTGATGACACAACAGGAATGTTTAGTGACGTCACGCATGACGACGCCGCGCATGAGGTTGTAATCAACCAGTGCATTTATCAAACACGCAATTGTATTCGATTTGGGGTCGGAACACCAGGGTCAGAACATAAATTTCTATCCCAGGGTAAAATCACGGATTTCCTTGTCTGGTGTGCAAGATGACACTTTCTTTTATCAAGTCCATGTACGCTGAATTACTGTTTGGAGGTCGATATATACCTGCCACGAGTACTTTCTTCGATTTTACTACGAGTTCGAGCCAGATAGCCTCTAGACCGTTTATCTCTAAATCGTTGCGACGTTTGCAGGTTATTGTTTCACGTACGTACGCAAGAACACCACCTCCAAGACGATCGCGTCTGTCATTTCTAAAGGGCTGCGAAAAGTTTTCAATATGGACAGTGGTGTCTGAAATGTCTGGCTTCAAGCCCCGATGGGCGGGGGTCGACTCCCTCTTCTGAAAGTCGACATGGAAGACAAACAATTTTTGAACGAGTAGGAGTATGCATTGCCAGCTGCACTTATATCGTTTCCAATCTTGTTGACTTAAGCGATATAACAAAAAAACAATCTTGCAATATATTGCCGGGATTAATCTTGAATCAAATATAGCTGCCACAGCAATTCCGCGCCTAAGACTGTCATAATTGAAAGCCTATTTGTATCCAATCCGGAAAATGTCTTAACGTAAACACTGAAGAGAAATGAAAACAGTGTTCGGAACATCCTGGAAATTTGCATTTCAGAAACGCTTCTGTTTTTGAGAGAAAAAAATGGGATTTACAGGGCTATATGTTTTTTATTATTTCTGCTCCAAGACATAGGTTGTGGCTACTCGTTAGAATCGCCTCAACAAGGCGGTTGTAAGTAGCACCTACAACCTATGTTTGGAGTATAAATAAGGAAAATATCACAAATTTTCTTCCCAAAAATACCAATTTTGGAGATTTGAAATAATGCACTATGTCCAACAGATGAGTTATTGTGATGAACTGTGTAAAATTTCATAAATGCAGTCAAATTCCTATATAACTAAGACCACCATTGGGACTGTTCAAAAGTGGTCTATAAGGCCACCTTTGGGACTGTTCAAAAGTGGTCTTCAAGACCACTTTTGGGACTGTTCAAAAGTGGTCTTTTGAACAGTCCCAAAGGTGGTCTCCCGCTAGAGGACACTGGGTGTAGAAAACACAAAGAAAATTGACCTGAAACGTTCTAAATATACTTTTTAAAGAATAATTTGTCTTAATCGATGGCTCAAACACCGATGCCCTTTTACCATCGCTGTTTTGAACTCATTCTTGAATCCATGGGCAACATTCCTGCTGTTATTTATATATTTGGTATTCATTACGAAAACACGCCTATACAAATACACTGTAAACTTTACCGCCAACACACACACAAAAAACAACCCCGAATATTTTAAGATGAAAATAAGATGAAAAATTGTGATCTTTTTCTAATTTCTGTTCAAAATATAGATTGTGGGTACTCGTTAGAACCGCCTCATTGAGGCGGGTCTAACGAGTACCCACAGTCTATATTTAACAGCAGAGATAAGAAAAATAAGGTATACCATAGTAAACCTTAGTTTTATTATATAAAAGTGGGGTTCAATCAGATCAAAATTATATACACGTTTTTTCGTTCAGGGGCTATTTTTCTTATTTCAACCAGTAATTGTATGCCTTGGCCACCGCCCATCCGGGCTTGAAGAAATAGATTGGCTGCATGATGCAGTTTCATTTGGTTTCATTGGGCAACAGGGCTTGAGATGTAATTTCATATCAATGTCGGGTAAAAGTCCCACAAGATCCGAAGCAACGTCTCCACAATGAGCTATACAGTGTTGACGGGGACGTTAAACCTCAAATCAAACAAACAAACAAATAACAAATGTTTGCCTTATTGAACTCGTTCACTGCAGCTATTTATATATTTGGTGCTATGACTTATTTTATCCTGTAAATGTATGTTGTGTACCCCTTTGTTTGTTTGTTTGTTTGTTTTGGAGTTTAACGGCCCGGTCAACACTATTTAGACCATTTATGAGCCGCTCAGTTAACCTAGCCACACTTTTCCTGGGCAAGCTTATACGTAAGCGGTATTACCAGTACAGTGCACATTCTACAACTGTCCTTCTTGAATCAGCGGAAGGCAGAGAATGACCGTAGAAAATATTTCATGATCAATCTCCACGAAAGAATGTTGCCGACCATGGTTGTACCCCTTTATTGATAAGAACCTATAAAGAGCTGCTGTGGATAAAGTTCTTTTCCTCAAGACAAGACACTCTATTTCGTTTAAACATATTTATTCTTGTCCTCCATTCATTTAAATTCCTACAATACGAGTAAGAAGTGGGATTGACCCGTGCAGAATTCAGACTACGCCGTGGGACCGTTTGATCGGAACAGCCTACCAGTGGCGCCAGCAACAGACAGATGAGCCAAGGCGGATAGATGCGAAGGTTAGACTGTCTTTTGCCAGAACTTTTAAAGCCATCTCGGTCAGATGCTCTGACGGGCACTGGCTTTGGAACACGATTTGCAGGTCGGAATTGAGCACGTTCAATAGCCGCGTCCGACAGCCAACGTTTTTTTTTTTTAATGGAGAGTCATTCGAATTTACTGTAACTTACAGACCACTTCCGTCTTTACTGAACCATGTCTGAGGCGAAAGGGATGTATCCCTCCATGCGAAAGCCTTTTAGAAAGTGGGAAAACTAATCCTGCACATGTTCTAGGGGTAGCCCCTATGTGCGTGTAGCGCCCGGTTACCTTAAAAAACCTGACGATCGGAATGAGAACAAAAATGCTTACTAATATATAATTGCTTTGAGGTCACATGTGAGACCTCAAGTTCTGCAACGGAAGGACATTTATTTATTCTTCGAGTACGCCGGTTTTCGTCCACCCCTGATTAACGGTAGACTCGAAATAAGTGAAATAATCATGAAAGGGCCTTAAAACCAAAACAAAATACTACTACTGATAATAACAATTATAATAATAATCATACAATCATCTGATCTCGAACATGTTCCGTAATTTGATACACTGCCTCCCCTTAACCCTTTTTTGACCGGACCCGATAGCTCAGTTGGTAGTGTCCGCTCCGGGGAACGGGAGGTCACGGGTTCGATCCCGGGCCGCGACATACAAAAGTCGTTAACAATGGTACTAGCTGCTCCTCGATTGGCACTCAGATTTACGGGGTAGAGCTAGGAATGGTCGATCCAGTGTCAGGATAATGTGACTGGGTGTGGTATCATGTAATGTGTCTGGGACATGATACTTCAGTGGGGCAGTTCTATAAAAGTGACGCGCGCGGCATTGAGCTCCCTGTCGCAACCAGACACCGTCGTGATATGACTGAAAAATTGTTGAAAGCGACGTTAACCCGATTCACACACACACATTAACCCTTTTTGTATCAAATGGAATCTTCCTTCTTATATATAGCTCGAACAAAATGACCTGAGACTGGTGAACTCTATTAACATAATTGCGCGGCGTCTGATCTGGGCCAGCACTGTCTGCCAAATACCGGTTTAGGGGTTTCCGGTGTGAAATGGGTTAAACGCTGGGTTTCCTGACCAACTTACATTTACTTAAAATTGAACAGGAAAATAATGCTTGTAGTATCCGTTGTTGATAACGCCGAGAAATATATCTTGTACAGACATCACAGCTTGCGGGATACCTGTTTGTCTTGTTTAATTTGAGGTTTATCGTCTCCGTCAACACTGTATAGGTCATTATGGAAACGTTGCTTCCAATTTTGCCCGTCATTGAGATGAAACGACATCTCAAGCCCTGTCGCCCAATGAAACAAATAGGGTTTATAAGCATGGACTGTCCGACTCGCGCCGCTTTGCCTGGGCAGGCTCAGCTGCCTGTGTGTATCGCTTATATTATTTTGTTTTGGATAGCCAATTGACCATTTTGTAGGAAAGTATCTTTCCTTTTGGCTTTTCGCTAGTGATGTTTCTATTAGGGTCTAGTTGTTTCATGTTTGTGCTTCTTTCCCTTGGTGTCTCTGATGGGAGCTGTGGGTTAATTCATTCGATTCCTGATGATTGCCTTCACTTCTATTTTAGATCCTCAGTACTCGTTTGCGGGTCGGCTTCAGCTCTGCGTGGAAGCATCATGCAGCTCATCTATTTCTTCAAGCTCCGATGGGCGGGGGCCATAAACAGGAAATAATCCTTGCAGTATCCGTTGCTGATAACGCCGAGAAATATAATTTGTTCAGTCTATCACAGCATGCGGAATTCTTAAGAAGCTGATATACAGCTGATGCCGCGTGATTTTCAGTTTAACCCATTCAGTACAGAAACCCCTAAAGGGATACCTTGGCAAACAGCGCAGGCCCAGATCAGACGCCGCAGAATGCGGCGTTTGATCAGGACCTACACTGTTTGCAAAACGTTAAACCATTTCTCGAACAAATTTTGAAGAAAACACAACCTGAAACCTCTAAATTTCGGTATGGTCTCCTGCCATACAAAAGGTGGAAGATTCGATTTGGTACAAAAAAGGGTTAACAGCCTTATTCAGATAGAATGCTTATGCGAACCGCAACAAGACCGGACGTGTGCAGGGCAAAGGAGTGGGCATGCGCGTAGGCACAGTCTGATCAGGGTCTTCGCTGTGCGCTATATGGATGTCCATTTGCCCAAATTTTCTTCATAAGTGCGCAGATTGATTTATGCCTTCCACGTTTTTTTTTTTTTTTTTTGATCTGAGGCTTTACGTCTCCGTCAACAATAATTATGTCATTTTGGACGCGTTTCTGTCGATTTTGTTGGACTTTTACCCGACATTGAGATGGCATGGCATGTAAAGTACTACCGCCCAAACCCGCCCATTGGGGCTTGAAGAAATATATGGGCTGCATGATGCTTCCACGCAGAGCTGAATCCGGCCTGCAGACTAGTACTGGTAAACCGCTTAGAGGATCTAAGCCTGTCCAGGAACCGCGGTGCGAGGCGGACCGTCCATGCTAATAAACCTTATTGGTTTCATAGGGCGACAGGGCTTGAGATGTCATTTCATCTCAATGTCGGGTAAAAGTCCCACATAATTGGAAGCAACGTCTCCAAAATGACCTTTACAGTGTTGACGGGGACGTTAAACCTCAAATCAAACAAACAAAGCTACCGCCCAAAGAAACAACTAGACTTTCAGGGACGCCTCAAACCACTTTTCCTTGACAGACTTAGACCTTCCTAGCGGTTTTCCAGTACCCACGTTCGGTCGGAAGCACCATGCAACCCGATCTATGTGGGGCGGAGGCTCTTGTCTTCCGCGTGCGCAGATAGATCCTCGCAGACAATTTCCTCTTGTTCTGATCCATGTGAAAGGAAACCGTAAAGTCTGGCACTATGACAATAAATCAAAACACATTAGGCGCTGTCTGTACGCTACTGCTACGTTTTACCCTCTTTAATGGATTCACGCAGTTGGATAGTTTTTAACATGGTCTAATTGTCAATATATGCAATATATTTCGTGGCTTTAACCTATAAAAGACATTTGGGCCTCGTCAAGCGATTTTGGTACTTATCGCCTATGCGAGCAGCGAAGGTTCAGGCGAGCCTGCGCATCCGCGCAGTCTCGCCAGAACATTAGCTGCTCGCTCATACAAGCAGTGAATCAAGAGGAACCTTCAGACAGAAAGCCATATCTCTGGCCCCTCTGAATGGCTGGGCATGCGCAGTTAAAATTCGTCATGACGGAATGCTCGAAGACACAAATTCGCTTGGCGGGGCTTATTCTCAGATGCCATTTTGCAATATTTTACAACGCCCCATGTTCAGACGCTGGATGGGTGATATATAGAAAGACATCTCATTAACCCTTAAGGCGCCGAGAAATACTTCATCTGAAAATGTCGTCTGTTTATGCTGTATGCTGAATTTTTTTGCTAATGTTTTAAAAATATTTTTGCTTACAGGCAAACAGTAAGGAGCAGTCTGATTTCGGTCCACACTGCTGGCAAAAATGCCTTTAAAAGTAACCAGCAGACGATAAAGCATACGACAATTGTCGTGATTGGCAAACTTATTTCTCAGCTGCAGACCGCACTTTTCGCTATGCCGTTGTGTTCATTTCGGGGCTTATGAGCCTGTCCACATTAAAAGGTACCCTGTCCAACAAGAGAATATTGGTTATTTATAAATCGATCTTCAAACTTTTTGGTGCACATATTAGGACAAATTTAGTGTTAAAATGTTTTGCTAACATTGAGCTTCAAATTATTTTCCATATGAAAAAGCAAAAACAACACATTTGTTTATCATTCTTATATCACTTTTAAATGACTGATCAATCTTTATAACTAGATTACTACAACTCTTCTAAGTTTTTGGGACAAATAGGTTTAAGCAAACAGTTTTGACCCACCATTACGATAACACATCCGTGCGACATAGTACATTTTTCACATCTCCAAAATGGCTACTTTTCTGATGAAACCCCATTTTTCTCTATTCAAAATGGTGTTTGGAGGGGTGTTCTTTCCACCGACTTGTTAACATGATGTAAAATGCATTGACCGTAACTGTTCAATTAATTTGACATCACTTAAGCCAAAAATGGTTAACATCACGTGAACAAGTCCGTGAACCAAAGTCCTCCCTAAACCCCACTTTATACAGAGAAAACTGGGGTTTACGGGGGTAAACATTATTTTCCTTATTTCTGCTCCAAGACATAGGATGTGGGTACTCGTTAGAACCGCCTCAATGAGTCGGTTCTAACGAGCACCCAAAACCTATGTTTAGTGTATAAATAAGAAAAATATCACAAGTTCTCTTCAGAAAAAAATACCTTTTTTGAGGTGTGAAAAATGAACTATATCGCAAGGATGTGTTATCGCAATGAAGTTGACAGTTATAAAGAAGACAAAAACTGAGCTGACTATTAAGGGGAATGGGAACACCTTCAGGGGAGGCAACTCCTGCAAATGTATTTTTGTCTCCCATGTCAATAGGGGTCAACTCTTAAAGGAAAGAATTTGCTCCTGAGGAGCAAATTCTTTCCTTTAAGAGAAGACCCCTTTTTCAGTGGGACTGAGCCTATAGAAAAGCGAACAGGAAGTCCCGAAAGTTGTCTCCCTTTGAAAAATTGGCCGAAAATATGCCAGGTGTTCCCATTCCCCTTAAAGGTACCCAGTGTGATACTAAGCCAGCAAAAAGTCAAAAGGATTTTGCAGCCGTTTTGGTCATGCGACCATGATAAATTCTATAAACTGTTGAGTTTTGGATGTCCCATATAAAATCTGACTTCAGTTGGATAGCTTATGTTTTAAGGATAATATACAGTAGAACTTCGATGGCTCGAACACCGATGGCTCGTTTTCCATGGATGTGTCGAACCCATTCTTGAGCCCCAAGCGAAATTCTCTACATAAGAAATAGTGGGGGATAATTAAGGAGATTTTAGCCTTTTGTCTTGCAAATGTATGCTGTGTGTACTCATTAGAATCGCCTCGATGAGGCGATTCTAATGAGTACACACAGCATACATTTTCATTATATAACACCGAAAAGATGTCTAAAAGTATTTCGTTATGCCTCCTGGCAGTTATATTCAGTGGCTCGAACTACCCCTGTCTCGAACAGATTTTCGAGGTCCAAAAGGTGTTCGAGCCATTGAAGTTCGACTGTACGTGAAAGTATAGACGAAAGACAATGGCTGATGCCAACGACAGATCGTTGGTTAACTATAAGCTCATCACTCAGGTCAGCTTAGATACATGTTCACCAATCACGGAAAATGCCCCCCCCCCCCTTAAAGCCTCTGACGAGACTAAGTTGACACAACTCGTGTTTGCTGCCACTACCTTGAGTGACAGGCTATTGCGAAACTATGACGGACGTTAAAATACGTGTAAGCCCTGTAAACCCCACTTTATACAGAGAAAATTGGGGTTTACAGTTGTATACATTATTCTTATGTTTGCTCGAAGATAGGATATGTTTACACGTTAGAACTACCAAACTGCCTCATTGAAGCAGTTCTAATCAGCAACCACAACCGGTGTTTGGAACACTGATAGGAAAAATACATCACAAATTTTCATGAGGAAAACTTTTTTGGAAATAGGACTGCATGTACTATGTCAGACGGATCATTGCGGCATGCTATATACGGTGATACTAACGGGCTTCACTCGCCTAGTGGTCAAGAGCGCTGTGTCTTTATAATTAGGTCTCTCACCGCTGGAATAGTTGCACCGCTGTGGGTTCAAGCCTTGGGTCACTTGTTAGACGTCAACTACTGAAATGAAAGTTCAGGTTGTTTTCTACGGGTACTACGGTTTTCTCCAATTCTGATCAACGATTGGTTCGATAAAAGTGAAATAATATTGAAAGAGCCTGTAACCAAAACACCAACATATAGGACAAATTGTGAACAAGGGCTCGAATGTATACCTATTAATCTTGGATGTCATCTCTTAAGACAGCAATTTCTTTATACAGATTAAGATAAAATACCAAATCTCCAGACAGTAAAACAAAAAGAAAATCGTGGGCAAAAATAAATGCTTTTAGATCATTAAGGTGTTTTGTTACACAAGAATTAGATATTAGCCTTTTTGGAGCTAAGCTTTCACCGGTTCATTTAGCTCTAAGACCTTAGGGACTATGTAAATTTCTTCGAAACAGGGGTTGTTCTAGACACTGAGGACAGATCCTATTTCGATAACACACCTGTGCGACAAAGTGATTTTTTTCACATCTCCAATATAGCTACTTTTCTCAGGAAAATTATTGATATATTTCTTATTTAAACTGCAAACATAGGTTGTGGGTGCTCGTTAGAACCGCCTCATTGAGGCGGTTCTAACGAGTACCCGCCACCTATGTCTTGGAAAAGAAATAAGAAAAATAATGTATACCCCTGTAAACCCCAGTTTTCTCTATATAAAATGGGTTTTAGGGGGAGGGGCTTCATTTTACGGCTTGATCACGTGATGCAGAGACAGGTCAGGAGGCCATTATGATACCATAGCCATGTCCTAAAATGGCGCCTTCCGTATCTCCAGAAACAACATTTTTTCCGACCGCAGAAAATTTTCGATATTTTCCTCATTTCTAGTCCAAATATACATGTACAGACCAGCTATAGGTAATAACCCATTTTTTTTTTTTTTTCGTTTCGCGGAGAAACCGCCTAACGCGAAATCCGCAATTTTCTCCACAAAACAGCGAGAAAAGATAAAAAGATCGAGAAATTTCTCGCTGAAATTTCTCCCGGTTTCGCGGAGAAAATTCTCGGAGATTCTCGGCGAAAATCTGACCGATTGCTTTCATTAAAAATGAAATTATCCGCATTTCGCGGAGAAAAAAATACAACTGGGCTTTCGTGAAATTTTCGGCTCATTATTATTTCTTCGTTTGTTTGGCGTTGTTTTTGTAAACAAAGGCAAATTGCAGTCATTGTTAAATCATAATCAAATATTTTTTCATGTTACACAATTTCATTTTAGTAATTTATTTCTCCTTTGTATAATCGCTTTTTAAAAGTCTCATGACAACTTTTATTCACACCACAAAAATACGCCAAATTATTTGTTACCCGTTTTTACACCACTTTTAACTGGGGTTTACAGGGGTATACATTATTTATCTAATTTCTGCTCACATAGACTGTGGGTACTCGTTAGAACCGCCTCGCCGAGTCGTTTTAAAGTGTACCTAAAATCTTCAGCAGAAATATGAAAAATGCCAGAATTTTTATCCGAAAAAAATCCGTTTTTAGTGGTAAAATTTTACAATACATTTGAATAGGCGAGTTCTCATATGATAATGAGTCGTACATGTAGGTTATTAACACCATAATGATGTGTGACATTTACCAAAAGCTCAGCTTGATGAAAGATGTTTCCACGAAGAGTTGAAACCGACCCGCATGCGAGTACTGGTAAACCGCTTACAGGATCTAAGCCTGCCCAGGCCGCAAAGTGGTGCGTGTCGGACCGTCAATGCTTATAAACCCTGTTGGTTTCATGGGGTGGCAGGAATTGAGATGTCATTTCATCTCAATGTCGGGTAAAAGTCCCACAAAATTGGAAGCGACGTCTCCAAAATGACCTTTACAGTGTTGACAGGGACGTAAAACCTCAAACAAACAAAACCAAAAGCTCAGATTCGCCTCATTTATTTATGATTACAAACTGTCAAATTGGTACAGTAAGCGGTGCTTTGAATGCAAAGTTAGTGACCAGTTAAAGAGGAACACATGAATTCCGCCGCAGGCAAGGTCTATGTTGCAGACGAATGGACGAAAAACCAGTCACCTATATCGCGCCATGTTTCATGCAGGCGCGTAAAAAAGGACATGCTACCTTGCATTCGCACGCATTATTTGCGCTACCAAGTCTCCTTCCCCGACCCCTCACCAACCCCTAACTAATAAATACGCTTTAAGGATGCCCGTTATCCTCGGGGTGTTTAGTGGATTTACGGCACATTCAAGATTAGTTCACTTATTTCGAACGGACCGCTAATGAGAGCTGAGCTAAAACCGGAGTAAGACCACCTTCTGTTGCAGATCTTGGCATCTCATATGTGGCCCGAGCGAGGCGCAAACCGCAGCGGAGAGACCTAATGACCCGATGATTAACCCTTTTTGTACTAAATGGAATCTTCCTCCTTATATATACAGGAGTCCATTTTGAAACTTAGGGGTGTCAGGTTTTTTTTTTCTTAAAAATTTAGTTCGGGAAATGGTTTAACGTTTTGCAAACAGTGTAGGCCCTGATCAGACGCCGCGTTCTGCGGTGTCTGATCTGGGCCTGCACTGTTTGCCAAGGTACCCCTTTATGGGTTTCTGGTACTGAACGGGTTAGGAGTCAGCGCTCTTACCCATTAGGACACGGGGGCCAGTTACCTTCGGGGTGTACAGTAGACTTAACAAGATACCCAGGTTGCATGTCTGTACAAACTTCGCTGATTATCTTGGAGAATTTTGTAGTTCTGCTCCAAGTTAGAGATCAGACTTATATGCAGCCTTGGAATGCTTGCCGCGCAATTTCCCCATATTAACCCTTTTATACCAAATGGAATCTTCCGCCTTATATATAGCATGAGTCCATTTCAAAATTTAGGGGTTTCCGGTTGTGTTTTCTTCAAAATTTATTAGGAAAATGGCCGAACTTTTTGCAAACAGTGTAGGCCCTGATCAGACGTCGCGACCGATCTGGACATGCATTGTTTGCCACGGTACCCGTTTAGGAGTTTCCAGTCTGAAATGGGTTAATGTATGAGCAAAATTGAATTGAAAAGGCAAGAAACACAAGCGGGCCTCCGTGGCCTACTCTTCAATATTAGATCTCTCACTCGGGCTACATGTGAGCTTAAGTGTAAGCATTAGTGATGTTTAATTACTCGCAGTGTAAGAAAAAGATCAACCAAAATGTAGAGTTAGATCAGCGCCGACACATACATGTACAAGCAGGATCCCCGTTACTATATACATTGAGTTTGATTTTTCTAAAGTATTTACTTAAGAAAAAAATAAAGTACTCCCAATATGGTGAACCGATAGAAAATCAACAGTTTTCAATTTATGAAGCGTTTACACAACAGTAAAAAAGGAACACAGAAAACATTCATCATGTTTATACTGCGTTGTAAAGTGCATAAGATGCAAATCATTATGATTCTAACCGGATCAAAATCATACTAAGATCGCTAAAGTTGTCGATCTTTGTACAAAGAACATGCATGAAATAAATACATGCACATGAACAAATATACATGTAGGTTAAAGCCGATTTCGCGGAGAAACACCGTGAACGACTTCACCTGTACTAATTGGCTTTCTCCGAGAAAAAGCTATGTTCGCTTAGAAATTTCACGGCGTTTCGCGGAGAAATTAACCGCTTTGAAACGCGAAATGTTTTTCTTCTCGGAGATATTTCTCGCTTGTTTTTCGAGAAAAAAAAAGCCTATTACCGCGGAGAAAAAAAAAATATGCGTTATTACCGGTAGCTGGTCTGTAGATTGTGGGTGCTCGGTAGAACTACGAGTACCAACAATCTATGCTTGAGTGAAAATAAGGAAAATCATTTCTTGCACACCAGATAAGGAAATCCATAGTTTTAGCGTAGGATAGAAATTCTGTTCTACCCTGGTGTTCTTGCACAAAATCGAATATTCTCGCGCGTTTGATAAATGCACCTGTTGAATACGACCCCATATGCGCCGTCGTTAGGGTTGACGTCACAGCACATTACGTGGCGTCACTAAACATTCCTGTTGTGCCATCACAATGTGGCGGGCGTTGGTAACCGAAGTGACTGCAGCATTAAAAGTGCACGCTAAGAAAGGGAAGGTATGCAATAAAAAGAATCTTATATGGGTGTGAGGGGTGGATGGAAAAATCCGTCCCTCGGGAACACTCGGCAAGCCTCGTCCTTCTTTTTTTCAGCAAAATTATATGCATATTTACCATATTAAATGTTCAAAGTTTAAATGATAGGTTAACTTACGACGTCTTTAATTTTTAACAACTGGCCCCAGGAATGAAAAGCTTCTGTACTGATAAACAATCGACGCAAAAAGTATGACACGAAATGAATGTGACTTTATGATTTTTTTGCACACCAGATAAGAAATCCTGAACTTAACACTGGGATAGAAATTCATATCCTCACCAGAGTATCATACCCAGTGAAATGATAAAACTCGAGACGATGTGCATTGGTTGGACAGGACGCCATACACATCGTCGTTAAGTTTGACGTCACTGCACGTACAGTGTCGTCAAAAACGCCGTACTATTTTCATCAAAATATGGCGGACATCGGCATTCGATAAAAAGAAAAACACTCTCTGGATTCTTCCATGCGTGTGGGAGATAGATAGAAAAATCCTTTCCCTCGGGATCTTTGACGTGCACTGGTTGAATAGGACGTCATGTCAACGTCTTTAAATTTGATGTCACTCCACGTTCAGAAATCCATTCTGACAGTAGTGATGCCGGAGCCAGTTATCTGTAGAAATGCAAAGGATACTTAGAAAATGGCCGAAAGTCTTACAACCAGTGAAGGGCCTGATCAGACGCCACAGTTTGCGGCGTCTGATCAGGGCCTGCACTGTTTGCCAACGTTCCGTTTTGGGGTTTCCGTCTAAAATGGACTGGAACACAACTTGTTTTTTCAACTATAAATAGAAAAAAAGCTAATATATCATTGCCCTATAATAGAGAGAAATCGAGCAAGGCAAGACGAAGTAGTTGTTGTTTTATACGAGAAAGCAAATTGTGGCAATTAACCAATCCCTGGAGGAGACATATTCCGACGACAAAGAAAACATGGCACTGCATAAATATGTTACTCATGGACAGCATGAAAACTAAGCGAATATAGCTTATTTTAAACTCTAGGGGCTTGAAACATGAAAAAACATAAAAAAAATTATTTTTGTTCATGTTTTTTTCATGATTCAAGCCCCTATGTTTTAAACCCGTTATTGTTGATAGGTCAATCATGAGCGACCCAGACTAGGAAATCGCAGTTCTAAGCAATACGCTTATATAAATAACCGGACGTGGACCGAACAATTTTTGTCGCACCTGCTTATAGCAGGGTGCGACATAGGCGTCCGATTTTCCGTCCGTGCGCCCGTGCATCCGTGCGTCCGTCCGTTCGTCCGTCCGTCTGTTAACATTTACGTCGAAGTTCGACATTTACGTCAAAGTTTTTATTTTACAAACCTCAGCTACCATCAAACCTTACAAGAAACATCTCATAGACCTTCTCACTTTGTAAGCACCTTGACCTGGTGATTTTGACCTATATTTTGCGCTCCAGTGACTTTGACCATTACGTCGAAGTTCGACATTTTACGTCGAAGTTCGACATTTACGTCAAAGTTTTTATTTACAGACCTCAGCTACCATCAAACCTTATATGAAACATCTCATATACCTCACTTTGTAAGCACCTTGACCTGGTGACTTTGACCTATATTTTGCGCTCCAGTGACTTTGACCATTACGTCGAAGTTCGACATTTACGTCAAAGTTCGACATTTATGTCAAAGTTTTTATTTTACCAACCTCAGCTACCATCAAACCTTACATGAAACATCTCATAGACCTTCTCACTTTGTAAGCACCTTGACCTAGTGAATTTGACCTATATTTTGCGCTCCAGTGACTTTTACCATTACGTCGAAGTTCGACATTTACGTCGAAGTTTGTATTGTAATCAACTATAATACTAAACAACCATCAAACCTTTCATGAAACATCACCCTGAGCTCCTGACTAGGCAAGCACCTTGACCCGGTGACCTTGACCTATATTTTACGCTTCAGTGAGTTTGACACAAATTACGTCGAGGTTCCAGATCTTCTCAAATAAAAGGCCTACACCAATAAAATCTTGAATACTGTTTCTCCTAGATGTATTGACTCTGCAGGTACCTTGACATGGTGACATTGACCTATATTTTACGCTCCACTGACTTTGACACACTTTACGTTGAAGTTCCAGATCTCCTTAAATAAAAGGCCCACAGCCATCTAATCTTGCATAGTGCTTCTCCTAGATGTACTGACTCTGCAGGTACCTTGACCCGGTGACCTTGACCTATATTTTACTCTCCAGCGACTTGACAAATTTTCATGTCGAAGTTCCAGATCTCTGCAAATAAAAGGCCTACAACCATCCAAGCTTGCATAATGCTGCTCCTGGATGTACTGATTCTGCAGGTACCTTGACCTGGTGACCTTGACCTATATGTTACGCTCCATTGACTTTGACACAATTTGCGTCAATGTTCTAGATCTTCTCAAATAAAAGGCCTGCAACCACCAAATCTTGCATAGTGGTTCTCCTAGATGTACTAACTATGCAGTTACCTTGCCTTGGTGACCTTGACCTATTTTTTGCACTCCATTGACTTTAACACATTTTAGGTCGACATTCCATATCTTCTTAACTATAAGGCCTACAACCACCAAACCTTGCATAGTGCTTCTCCTACATTTACTCACTCTGTGTGTACCTTGACCTGGTGACCTTAACCTATAGTATGCACCCCAGGGACTTTTACGTCAATGTTCAATATGTCCTAAAATAAATGGCCTACAGCCACCAAACTTTGCATAGTACTTCTCCTCATTGTACTGATTTGGCACGTACCTTGACCTGGTGACCATGGCCTATAGTTTTGGTCCAGTGACTTTGACACATTTTACATCAACTATCAACTGCTATGAAATTAACTTAATTAATAACAACATTCTGATTGTGGCTTCTATGACTTTTGGCCCCAGCAGGTGCGACGCCGCCTTCTGCGGAATTCTTGTTTATGTTTGATTTGAGGTTTAACGTCCCCGTCAACACTGTATAGGTCATTTTGGAGACGTTCCTTCCAATTTTGTGGGACTTTAACCCGACATTGAGATGAAATGACATCTCAAGCCCTGTCGCCCAATGAAACCAATAGGGTTTATAAGCATGGGCGGTCCGACCGTGCGCACCGCTTTGCCAGCTGGGCAGGCTTAGATCCTCTGAGCGGTTTACCAGTAATCGTGTGCAGGTCGGATTCAGCTCTGCGTGGAAGCATCATGCAACCCATATATTTCTTCAAGCCCCGATGGGCGGGGGCCGTGGACCGAGTAATAATGACCAGCCAAATGAACGATACGTATTTTGTTTCTGCTAAAATAAAGTGTTACTTGTCCCTATGGTTCAATGATACTTTGGATAGCAATGATTCTTGTAAATGTCAATCCAAAGCAGCTTGTATTCCGAGAAATTAACAACTGGACAGTGAAGCACAAATAAATACAGTTTATTTTCGCGACTGCCACATGCGCTATAAGTGATTCCTATTCGTATCGATCACAAAGAATAAACCTTTTTGGACAAGAGCGCTTGTTGTGACCGAATTAGTAACGTCGCCTTTAATTGGTTTCACGCAGCGGACCGCTTTTATCTTTTTGCGCCAAACAAACAAAAACAACAACAACAAAAGCTTTGAACAAAACGGTATAATACATGTAAGAGCATTAGATAAATTTAATTTAGATACTGTTAAATAGACAAAAATGAAAAAAAAAAAATGTTTTTAACCTTTGTCCTGCCGAATATTTTAATCTGCCACACACACTACCAATTATCAACCAATCAGATTACTTGATGCAATTTTATTGCAACAAATCATAGGGGCTTGAATCATAAAAAAAAAAATGAGAAAAAAAAAAAAAAAATCTTTTTTTTTTTTTTTTTTTTTTTTTTGGTACTATACTAGAGACAAGGGGGGAAACTTCGGCTCCATTTTTGGGGGTTACCTCATTTTACCCAGTGTATCTTTTTCGCAAATGCAGTTTTTCACCTGCTTATTATGAATTATACAAGTTAAATATGTCCACTTTGCAACAATAATCCGCCTCTGTCTGTCACTTGCAGGAAACATGTTTTTCTCGCATTGATTACCTCAGCAACTCAAAATTCGGCATAACCGTGTGCCAAAAATTTTCAGGTTTACATCAATCACAAGCGAACTAGTGTTACGGAGGAAACTTTTTTCGCTTTCACCCGTTGTCTTTCAATAAAATGAACCTCTCTTGACCAATTTGAATCCAAAATGATGTATTTGCAGCTCTAAATTTAGATTTTACAACTTTCACATCGCTTTCTGTAAAAGATCAAGAAAACAATCGTCGCGAAGCTTGGTTTTTCTGCTGATTCCGGGCTACTCTGATATTCTATCGATGAACTCACGACCGGAACGACCGGTGCTGTTTAATTTTAAACCGTTCGAAGTAGTGACAAATGCGCATTACCGCTATTTTTCTTCCATTTTCAACTAAACCCCAAGAGGGGACACAGGCGTTGTATACTGCATATACTCTAGTTTTGAAGGCTGAAAGAGTACACAGTAACCATGTAATTACGGTAGGGTTCTTTAACCTGCACAGGGGGTGGTTCTCCTTGCACAGGGATGCTCCAGTTAACGTCCAGATTCGAAGGACGATGCACTTTATGACATTCATACCTGCAAATGATGCCAGTGGAACGTGTTCTGACGCCTAAATTTTGTCACCGCTGCTGGGGATCGAACCTGGGACCTTTAGCATCTGAGGCAAATGGACTAACCACTGAGCTAGGTGGGTGGCTAAAATTAGGAAGGCATGGGATTAGCCGTAGTTATCTCTTTACCGGACTCAGAAAAAGTGAAATGTATTTTTTTGTTGAAATCGTGAACATTTTGTGTTATTTTCAAAACAGTTTCAATCATGCTTTTGTAGACAGAAATAATAATAATAAAAAACAAAAAAAAAAAAAAAAAAAAAAAACAGCCAGCTTGTTAAAAATGCCACCGATACTTAAATGTTCAAAACGATGCAGCATGGAAACAATTTGTTCCCTATTGCAACATATTCCTTTTTATGTTTTGAAATTTTGATCCGGGTCGCTAATGGCCAGTAAATGACAATAAGCACTATTTAGGTTGGGCACATTGGGTCCTTTTCAAACAAGGGTTTAAAGGGACAGAACCCCTTCATTGCAGCACACATGCTCTCTCATCCGCGAGTTTCTGAAGTGGACGCTTCTATTTATGAATTCGGTCAAATCCATTGATGAAGGGACTTTGGTAAAAAAAAAAAAAAAAAAAAAAAAAAAAAACACTGCTCAATTCTTCTGCTCAACAAGTTTGTATTAATCTGAATAGGCACCACAACTCACCACAACACAGCAAACAAAAACGGTCAGAAGAAGCTAGAGCATATCAACCTTGATTTTTTTGGGAGGGGGGAAGGGGGGGGGGGGTGGTGAGGGGGTGCGGAGCGGGGATCATTTTACGGTCCTTTTTAGTTTTTTTCACTCATATCGAGACGATTGTTAATCACATGTGGTCGAAGACCGTAGTATCCGGTAAAAGAAAACACATGGCCTTCCGTTGCAGAACTCTTGAATGCCTTAAAATAGATGACTTTTATGAAAGGTTTGATTGTGAAGTGCTTAGATCTGTTGAAAAAGTACTTATATTAGCCTAGAGTGTATTGGAAAGTAAGTGAGAAATGGGGCCTTGTCAATATATAGGACATTTAAAAAATTTGGTGCGGTTAAATTTGAGTAAAGCGGCATTCCAATCTTAGTGTTTCTCGACAATTTGTTTGTTTGATTTGAAGTTTAACGCCCCCCCCCCCCCCCCCCCCCAACACTGTAAAGGTCATTTTGGAGACGTTGCTTCCAATTTTGTGGGACTTTTACCCGACATTGAGATGAAATGATGATCTCAAACCCTGTCGCCAAATGAAACCAATAGGGTTTATCCGTATGGACGGTCCGCCTAGCACCGCGGCTCCTGGACAGGCTTAGATCCCCAAAGCGGTTTACCAGTACTAGTGTGCGTGCCGGATTCAGCTCTGCGTGGAAGCATCATGCAGCCCATATATTTCTTTAAGCCCCTATGGGCGGGAGCCGATGTTTCTGTTTCTCGACAAGGCTATAAAAAGGTTAAAACGTTTTTCATGCTCAATTCAGCCGAGCGTTAAATTTGTAATGCTCGCTATAGGATTACAACCGTTACTTAAGTTAATGTCGACTTATCGGAGCAATTCTTATCTTAGTAAAGTATTTCCTTAAAAAGTGCATTCGAGAGCCGCCTATTTCATTTACTTAGCTAAGCATTTAACTTCGGATGAAGTCGAAATTTTGACGGAAATTTTCACGAAGATTAGCACGTAAGTTTCAGTTACACATTGATGTAGGCGGCCCACAAATTTCCCGCGATCTGTCATAAATCACTTCCTCTGCTTGATTGAATGGAGACAATAGGAAATATGATGGTTTAGTTGTCATTTCGCCACATAAACCATGAAAAATGTTTTATACACTATAAAACGTGTTTCATTGAAGGATCACACTCGATCTCCAAGTCGATTTGTGCGGACAAACATTGGTCACATTGTAGCACCACGACATATTTAAAACGCTGTTTCTACGGGGTCCCTTTAGAAACAAGAAATCATACAATATTTGAATATGCAAAACTCGGTTTATGGAGTCTTTTTGAATTGAGGTTTAACGTTTCCGTCAACACTATGTAGGTCATTTTGGAGACGTTGCTTCCAATTTTGTTGGACCAGACACTAAGATGAAATGACGTCTCAAGCCTTGTTGCCCATTGAAACCAAAATGCTTATATGCAGTGGACGGTCTGACTCACACCACTTTGCCTGGGCAGGCTTAGTCCTTTTAAGCTGTTGACCAGTACTCGTGCCAGTGTGGTCAGTTTCAGCTCTGCATGGAGGCACCATGCAGCCAAATCTGTTTCTTCAAGCCCCGATGGGGCGGGGGCTGAATCGGGTTTATGGAGTCTGTCCATGATTCAACCCTTCTCATGCTGTTAGGCTTATTGCATAATATTCAAGTCGATAATTAAGAAAATAAATATATTCTGCGCTATGGTGAAGAACAGAGAAAACTCCCGCAGAAACCACCCCACACTTAACCCCAGCTACAATATTGTTTTCGGATGTCATTATTGTACATGTATGTAGTTTATATAGTCATTAAGGACTAGATCAAACATCGTGCAGACAAACACGGGGAAAACCGTAGCTCCAGTCGGAGTAAAAAAAGGGATATAAAATCACTGTACATTCGATCATGGATTTCCCCGTCTTTTTATGAGGGAGGCCCTTATCAGTTGGTGAGACATAAAGCGCTCACTCACTCACCTCACAAACACACTCAATCACTCACATGCACGAGCTTACAAGGGAGGTGGTACGCCTCAAACTTATTTTTATAAAATTTCAAGGCAGGGAGAAGAAGCATATGATTGGTTGTGCCCAATAACAGTTGGATGCCCCAGTGACGCAAGATACACGTCACCTTGCCTCAACCAACCAGCACAACCCGACCACACGCTAGCAAAGTTTATATGAACCTCTTCGGAGTTCATTTACTTTGCAGGCGACCCTGTTCGTTCATACTTTCATGAACAGCAGAAACATAAAAAGTCATTTCTTAAATGCACGTGTCGTCATACTATTTCATGACACTGAATATAAAGACGGCATATGAACGTTGTGAACATTGTATGCGTAAAAGTAGCAGGACATGCATAAGCGTAGGAACATGGACCCGATGTGCCACTGGATCAGTTTTTAAATAACAGACAAAAGTGATATGCGCCAGCCTTCCTCTACCCAACACACACACACCTGTCGGCCCCCGCCCAGTCATCGGGGCTTGAAGAAATAAACGGGCTGCATTACGCTTACACACAGAGCACACGCCGTGAGTACTGGTTACCCACTTACAGGATCTAAGCCTGCCCGGGAAAAGCTGAGCGAGTCGGACCGTCCATGCTTATAAACCCTATTGGCTTGAAATGTCATTTCATCTCAATGTCGGGCAAAAGTCCCACAGAATAGGAGCAACGTCTCCAAATTGACCTGCATAGAGTTGACGGGGACGTTAAACACCAAATCAATCAATCAAGCATACACACACCTACCTTGACAAAAACAAACACGTCGTTTAAGACTCCCTTTCGCTTGTAAGAACCTTCCTACACCAAACAATAAATTGTTGCCCCTGTCCCCCAGTATTATACAGTATTATGTAAACGGAAGTGTTTATACAGCTCTTTTCGTCGAAAACTTTGACACACCAAGGGAGAAATACATCCCAGTTGTACAATGTCGACTTGCACCGCAGCCGGGGAGAAAAAAAAGTAGCCCGACCGGGACCCGAACCCAGGGCCTCTCGCACATGACGCAAACATTCAACCGTCTGAGCTACCGAGCATGACTGGTCATTTCGAGCAAATAAAAGCTCTCATGTTTGCCGTTGTTGATATATATCATGTGTCAAGGTCAAATCTTAAAAGTTAAAGTACCTACCTGGCCCAGGATTACAATCGTTACTTTAGTTAAGGTCGACTTAACGATTTAAGGAGGAATTACTTAACGATTTAAGGAGGAATTCTTATCTTAGTAAAGTATTTCCTTAAAAAGTGCATTCGAAAGCCACCTATTTCATTTGTTTGTTTGTGTTGGAGTTTTACGGCCCAGTCAACACTATTTAGGTCATTTTTGAGCCGGTCAGTTTACCTATCAACACTTTCCTGGGCAGGCTTATACGTAAGCGGTTAACCAGTACAGTGCACATTCTTTCGCCAGAAACTGACAACTGCCCTTCTTGAATCAGCGGAAGAGAGAGAATGACCGTAGAAAAGATTTCATGATCAATCTCCACGAAAGAATGTTGCCGACCCCGGCGGGAGTCGAACCCGCGTCCTCCTGATCACCAGTCAGACGCGCATCCGACTGAGCCACTGAGGCCGGCACCTATTTCATTTACTTAGCTAAGTATTTAACTTCGGATGAAGTCGTAATTTTGACGGAAATTTTCACGAAGATTAGCACGTAAGTTTCAAATACACATTGATGTAGGCGGCCCACAACTTTCCCGCGATCTGTCAAAAATCTCTGATTCTGTTTGAATGGATGGAGACAATAGAAAATATGATGGTTTAGTTTCCATTTCACTGCATAAACCATGAAAAATGTTTTATATACTATAAAACCTGTGTAATTGAAGGATCACACTCGATCTCAAATTGTGCGGGCAAACATTGGCCACAAAGTAGCACCACGACATATTCAAAACGCTGTTTCTATGGGGTCCCTTCAGAAAAAAGAACTCATACAATATTTGAATATGCAAAGCTCGGTTTTATGGAGTCTTATTTGAATTGTGGTTTAACGTCCCTGTCAGCACTATGCAGGTCATTTTGGAGACGTTGCTTCCAAGTTTGTTGGACGTTTACCGACTCTGAGATGAAATGAAACCTCAAGCCCTGTCGCCCAATGAAACTAAAAGGCATATATGCAGTGGACGGTGTGACTCACACCACTTTGCCTTGGCAGGCTTAGTCCTTCCAAGCTGTTTACAAGTACTAGGACATCGGGAAAATACGCTTATATAATTCTGACCCCCTTGAACCCCACTTTTATTTTGTAAAACTTGGGTTTAGGAGGGGGGGGGGGTCGACCTTTTTTGTTTTACTTATTGCCGCTCTAAAATATACATGTAGAATGTTTTCATTTACTTTGCGTTCATACTTTCATGAATGCCAGAAAAATAAATTTCATTTCTTAAATGAACCCCTTCAGAGTTCATTTACTTTGCAGTCGACCCTGTTTGTTCTATACAAGCGACCCTGTTCGTCCTATACTTTCATGAACAGCAGAAAAAATAAGTCATTTCATAAATGCACATGGCGTCATACTATTTCATGACAATGAATATTAAGACGGCATATGAACGTTGTGAACAGTGTATGCGTAAAACTAGCAGGGCATAAGCGTAGGAACATGGACCCGATGTGCCACAGGATCAGTTTTTAACTAACAGACAAAAGTGATATGCGCCGACCCCACCCAACACCCCGCACACACACACACACACACACACACACACACACACACACACACACACACACACACACACACACACACACACACACACACACACACACACACATCTACCATGACAAAAACAACCAAGTCATTTAGGATCCCATCTCACGTATAATAACCGTCCCGCACCAAACAATTAATTATTGCCCTGTCAACAGTATTATATGGAGGGTCTAACACGAGTGGTCATTTCATATGAAATTTATGAAACGAGCCTTTGGCGAGTTTCATAAAAATCATATGAAGTGACCACGAGTGTAAGATTCTGTTTATCATAAGGCCACTTGAAATTAGATTTAATCGCAATCAAATTTGACACTTTTCTTCACAGAAAATGCCCGCTCCGGGGAACGGGATGTCACGGGTTCGATCCCCGGCCGCGACATACCAAAGTCGTTAAGAATGGTACTAGCTGCTCCTCGCTTGGCACTCAGATTTACGGGGTAGAGCTAGGACTGGTCGACTCAGTGTCAGGATAATGTGACTAGGTATGGTATCATGTAATGTGTCTGGGACATGATACTTCAGGGAGGCAGCACTATAAAAGTGAGCACTGAGCTCCCTGTCGCAACCAGACACCGTCGTGATATGACTGAAAATTGTTGAAAGCGACGTTAAACCCGAATTCGTACACACACACACACACACACACACACACACACACACACACACACACACACACACACACACACACACACACACACAGAGAGAGAGAACAGAGAGAGAGAGGGAAAATGCATGGTTGACATGGATGTCGTCATGACGTTACGTAATCCCGCCAGTGTTATATACGATTTTTATTACACATTATCCACTGCTTATCAATAACGTCATATGATAAACAGTATTATGTAAAAGGAAGTTTTTACACAGCTCTGTTCGTCGCACACTTTGACACATCAGGAGAGAAATACATCCCAGCACCTATATGGCAAGTAGCCTATTGCCCCACAGGGAGGAAAAATAATGGCCCGACCGGGACTCGAACACAGGACCTCTCGCATATCAAGAAAACACTCTAACGTTTGGGTACTCCCATACATGAGAGTTCTGCGTTCTAGACATTCATATTTTACATTTATATGCTGATATTTATGTTTTTGTTATTCTTCGGAACGCGAACTCTCATAAGGATTACGCCATTTTCTTTTCGTGAGGACCGCTAGGCAAACTAGCGCAGCACTTTCAGATTACTTTGAGAGCATTTAAAACGTTGTCATAACAAACTGCCTATGTAACTTACATAAGTAATGTTTTAACTTCTCATCTCAACATGAAATATTCCAAAAGTCACTAAATTAAAACTTTAATTAGGCAATATTCCGTCCCGGTAGTATGCACCACGCCATTTGTTTACTTCTCAGCCAGGGTCAAAGAAGTCAAATGACGTCATCGGTAAAAGCAAAAACCGGAATACTTTTCTTTTTATTTTTCGAACGAACAAGACGGATAGCATTGAAAAAAAGAATAAGTATGTGGAGAGTGAAACAGAATAGCTCGGTGACAAACTCAAGTTAATAAAGGGATATTGAGATTCTTGTTTCTTTTAAAACCAATTAAGAAATGAAATTTATTTTTCTGCAGTTCATGGAAGTATGAACGCAGTGGGTCGCGTGCAAAGTAAATGAACCCCGAAGGGGTTCATGTAAACTTTGCTAGCGAGCCACTGCCGTTCATACCTTCATGAAAAGCAGAAAAATTAAGTTTATTTTTTATATTTACATTATTTGCCCCTCATCACTGGGCAAAAAAGTAGCTTGTAGGGCAACGTTTTAAAGTTGAAAAACATTTACACGCTGTTTTTCTACGAAGAGCGGAGCAGCGTTGACGTCATCAACGCCCGTAGAGAACAATGGTTTAGAATGACGTCACTTAATAGCACGCACTTCGATGCGTTCATTGAAGTATGAACGCAATTGTTTTCTATAGGTTTACAGTAGACTTTACACTGGAAATGTAAATATTGATAAATGCATTAAAAGGTTATCATGGTCTTCACTTCTACTTTACAAATCTTAATAGGCATTTCCCCCACTTAATTCTTTTCTCTTCATGCGAGAGCTTGGTGCGTGGTTGAGAACAAGAATACAAGGCCCTTGAACGTTAATGTTTTCAAAGTGGTGATTAATGATTGACTAGAAATATCAGACAAAGAAGCATAGGTGGGCACATTTACAATTTTTTGACACAACCACGACCAACACCCGCATCAACTGAACTACCAAACAACTTAAAAACAAATTATTTTGTTATGCCTTGGTATGCATCAAGCCATTTGTTTACTTCTCTGACGACGGGAACAAGACAGTTCCCCGACAAGACAGTTCCCCGACACGGTTTTTGGAGACAGTTCCCCGACACATTTGAAGACAGTTCCCCGACACTTTTGAAGACAGTTCCCCGACACTATTGTTCATAGTTAAATGACCTGTGACTGATAATTATAATTGGCAATTAGTTCCCAGACACTTTTGAAGACAGTTCCCCGACACTATTGTTCATAGTCTTAATGACCGCATTGGCAATTAGGGATAATTGGCGACAATAAAGGCTAAGTGATCATTGTGAATAGATTAAGTATACCCGTGATTTGGAGAGGCATTGTCTTTCTGTGTCGGGGAATTGTTTAAGCTATATTAGTTATAATTTGGACGTTTCTTGCTATGGCAACTATATTAATGAGTTGCCTGAAATTTCCTCGTTGATTTCAAGACAGTTCGCCGACATTTGTTCTGACGATGATATGTCTGGAAGTCTAAGCCAGAGGAGAGGTAATGTGGAATTTCTTTTTCAGTCAGCATTCGTCAAGATGCAATATAAATGTAAATGGCCTTTAATGCTCGGTCAGCTATAAAGCCTAAAACATGTATTGCTGTCAGTACATGATCGGTCACAGGTCATTTGACTTTGAAGAATAGTGTCGGGGAACTGTCTTCAAAAGTGTCGGGGAACTGTCTTCAAATGTGTCGGGGAACTGTCTCCAAAAACCGTGTCGGGGAACTGTCTTGTCGGGGAACTGTCTCGATTCCCTGACGACAATACTATAAAATGGATAGATTCCTTTCTTTGCTACAGAAAACGAGCTGTTGTTAATGGTTAACCTTCAAGTTAGGCTCCAATTAAGTCTGGTGTTATACAAGGTATCGTTCTTAGTCCATTGTTGTTCTCTTCGTACATCAGTGATATTTCAACTGACAATGATTCTGTAATAAGACCGTGTTTACTATAGTTAAATAAGAAAGGCAAATCGAAACCAGATGGATATTGATATATTAGGTTGTATGGCAAGAAAATGGGGCAGGAGATTTCGGCTTGTTAAATAAAAAAATATGCAGGCAACCAGAAAAGAAAAAAATCGAGGCTTCTTACACTTATAAGGGAACGGTCCTCTAAAATGTTGACTCTCATTACTGCATTGGTGTGACCATTCTGATATTCCTGTGGATCTAGGGCGACATGTTAACAGATACACTGGCCTCTGATGATGCATTCTGTTAGCTGGTCCGGCTGCATAGCAGGATGGACTGATCTTAGATGGGCGTTGCTGCCAAAAGCGATTCAGCCGTTCAGAACTTACTTGAAAGGTATTTTAGGAGGGTGCTTTTACCATGTCCACATTTAGGGAATTCAAGTTATCAATGACACGATATATGAAAGGCATTTTAGGAGGTGCGTTTACCATGTCCTCAGTAAGAGAATTCCAAATATCAACGCTATGATTTTTGAAAGGATCTGCCCGTACTTTTAAATGTGACCTTTAAAATTTGTTCAGGAGTTGATGCTTGTGTATGAATAATAAATACGTTGTTCTTGTCAACTTTGTCTATTTTGTGCTATATTTTGTACAACTGAATTATACCGGCTCTGTCTCTTCTATACCCCAGGGATGGAAATCCTGGTGTCTTTAATTTTTCCGGATAACTCAGATGCTGTCCGCTTTTTGTTTTTACTAGTTGGGTGGCTCGGCGCTGAACATTTTCGATAATATTTTTTATCTTTTTTAAAACATCGGCGACCAAATGGTTTTGGAATATTCGAGGTGAGGTCTCACAAGAGATTTGTACAGATTCAAAAATATTTCCGTGTCTATGTATGTAAAGGTTCGACAGATTAATCCCACATTTCAGTTTGCTTTATTTACCTTATTATTGATATGTTCTGTGAACTTCAAAGAAGTTTGCATAATAACACACAAGTCCTTTTCTGTGGTTACTGTTTCAGCTGTTTTTGACTCTTGGTCAGTTTCCATTTTATATTCATAATGGTAATTGTGGTTTCGGATGTGTAGGTACTTACACTTCTTGAGGTGATAGTTCATATTCCAAGTTCACATTCCATTCCAAGTTTTTGCCCAATCAAAAGCATTGTTAATACTTGTCTGAACATATTCTGTCTGTCTAATTGAGTTTCCCAAGTATTTTAGCATCATCAGCAAAGAGCTTCATACATGCAATAACAACGTCGGGAAGGTCATTTATGAAAAGTAGATATAGAATAGGACCCAGGACACTTCCCTGCAGGATACGACTAGTGACTTTTGCCATTTTAGAGTATTTGCCGTTGATAACAACTTTTGGGGTTCTACCCGACAGAAATTCTTTTATCCATTTAAGTACCATATCCCCAGTCAACAATCTTTTATGTGGCATTTTGCCAAAGGCCTTCTTAATAAATTATACTGATGTCTTCGTTTGCGTCAAGGGCTTCTGTCAATTCCCTCATTAGTTCTAGAAGTTGGTAATACATGAGCGTCCCTTAAGGAACCAATGTTGTGCTTTTGAAAATAAATTATAAGTTTGACGTACTTTTCTAATTTCAATTTCTTTCTTCACTTGAGACAATCTCTATCACAGTTAGAATGAAGGAGATAAATTTTCCGGGAAAGTTTTGGATAACAAATATTTTGATCATTATTTATAGTTCTGTTTAAACTAAAACATGTTTCCTAAGCCATACAAAGATCAGGAATCGATACAATTAACTTAATTCACCGTTGTCTCACCTCTGTGGTTCTTTGATTTTTGTGTTCACGGAGATGTTGCACTGATGAGTTAGGAGGCCTTCATGCGGACTGAACAAATTGTTTGTCTAAATCGCGACGGAAGTAAGGGCGAGGATTGTGGCCACGTAAAATCGATTTAAGCCCCCCAGTGGAAATCTTCCACTGACCGTTCCAAGGCGGCTCTTCTGTGGCGATTTATTTATGTTGTTGTTTGTTACTTGCTGTGTGTATCACTTGTGTCTTTTGGTTTTGGATGGCCATATGGCCATTTTGTGGGAAAGTAACTGTCCTTATGGCCTTCCTTTGTTTAGGTTTCCATTATGGTATGGTCGCTTAATGTTTGTATTTCTTTCCCTTTGGTGTCTTTTATGGGTGGAGTAAGTTAATTGTATCAATTCCTGATCTTTGTTTTAGCCATCCAAAATAAAAAGACACAAGTGAAGTAAAGTTCCTCACTACAATTACACTTTTAAGGTGGGCTTGGGGCTTTTTCTTCTATAAACTTAGTTTTATACAGCAGAAATTTATTTTGAGATTTCATCTCAAGAACTAATTTTAAAGGCTCTGATGGGAGCTGTGGGTTAATTGTATCGATTCCTGATCATTGCCACCACTTCTATTTTATAACTGCGGCCATCACTTCTATTTCTTTGCACCTAGTCTAAAACATGCCACAATCTGTAGATCGTCTTATCCCAAAGCAGAGCTCAGTGTTAATACATTTTCTGTGTCAAGAGCTAGAATTGTGGCCACATAAAATCTATTTATCCCTGCCATCCCTACAAAAGAACACTGCCTTCAAATTTTATAGTAAAGTAGGGCCGTTTAATTCAGGTGGAAAAGAAACTGCAAGGTTCAGTGCTGGGTCCTTTCTTGTTAGTGATGTATATAAAAGGTAACGTTTTATCCTCTCTCGTTCTGCAAACATACATACCAGCGTGCAACAGCCATGCACCTAACCTGTTTCTTCTAAGTCAACACTGCCAAAGTAAGAATGATAATTGCCTTACTCCCAATTTATTGTCGGAAAAAATATTAATTTTCTCGGGACACACAAGATCCGAAAATCATTCATTTATTTAGGTTCAGGCTAATGCAGTGATGTTCGATGTTGTATAACATGTATATTTTTATGATGCTTCTCTCTCTCTCTCTCTCTCTCTCTCTCTCTCTACTCTCTCTCTCTCTCTCTCTCTCTCTCTCTCTCTCTCTCTCTCTCTCTCTCTCTCTCTCTCTCTCTCTCTCTCAGTACCCTCCTTCGAGTTTCATGTGCATTTGCGCAGTCAGTGGAAGGATAAAAGAAAAATTGTTGGAGATTAAATAATCTGTCCCAAAGATCTGTTGATAATCGATAAAAGAGTGCTGCTGATACTTTTCATCAGTGTGCATCTGCATCTGCCAAAACAAAACAGGGAGCATATGCAGAGTGAACATCTGGGTGTCAAAAAGCATGGTGGATTTTTTTTTCATGACAACATTATTATGTATTATTTTTAAAAGACAATAATCAAAGGAATATCTTTTGGTTGGTCATCCATGGCAATGATCTCGCATAGCATGTTAGATGCACTATCCATATGGGGAGTATTTAATCCCCTTCCACCAAACTA
>CAUZLF010000498.1:0-63099 GCA_963580285.1 Lucinisca nassula | reverse complement strand
GCAGTTCTTCTTTGGGTCATTTCAATTATATTTATACTATTCTTAGTTTCGAGTAACCAAACTGCTGAGGTGTACCAACGTTTTGTATGCCACTTCTCTTTTACTGCTTCATTTCTGCTAACCCCAGCCACCTGTTTCCCTTGGTGTGGTGTTTCCGATATTTATATTCCCAGTTGTTTGCGTCACATGAAAGTAAAAAAAAAAAAAAACCGTTGAAGAAAAAATCCAATTCCAACTTTTAGTCGTATCCAAAGTCACATGACAATTATTTCAAAACAATGGTGGTGGACTTCTGTCAGTCAAGTGATGGTTTGTTTTAATAAGGAATATTCTTACATCCACAAAGGTTAGACAGCATTTTTATCACAGATTTCGACTTTTTACAATCTAAGGCATAAATTGGACTTACAAAACAATGGGTATACATGCTAAGTGAAATTTTTTAAAAGTGCTATATGAACTTGTATAAGCCCCGTGTTAGACGTCGCATGCACATCTATAAAAAAAAAAACAAATCTATAAATGAGTGCATGCGTACGTCTAACTTGTTGGACTAACGTTTGGGCTGCCGAGCATCACTGCTGATCTCGAACAAATAAAATCCCTAAGGTTTGCCGTTATTGATACATGTATATACATTCATGTGTCAAGGTCAAATCTTAAAAGTTAAGGTACCTACCTGGGTTACCTTAAATATTTAAGTATTTTCTTTGGTTAAGTATCGACTTAAACAAACGAATTTCTTTGTAGTTCACTTTATAAGCCAGTTAAGTAAATACTTAGTTTAAGTAGGTACTTAAAATTTAAGTACGCATTGTAATCCCTGGGCCCTGGGTTACCTTAAATATATAAGTATTTCCTTTGTTTAAGTATCGGCTTAAACCAAAGAAATTCTTTGAAGTTCAATTTATACGACAGTTACGTAAATACTTAGTTTAAGTAGGTACATAAAATTTAAGTACGCATGGTAATCCTGGGCCAAGGTAATTTTCCCTGCTTAGATTTGTTTGTTTGATTTGAGGTTTAACGTCCCCCGTCAACACTGCAAATGTCATTTTGGAGACGTTGCTTCAAATTTTGTGGGACTTTAACCCGACCTTAAGATGAAATGACATCTCAAGCCCTGTCGCCAAATGAACCAATAGGGTTAATTTACATGGGCGGGCCGACTCGCACCGCTTTGCCTGGGCAGGCTTAGATCCTCTAAGCGGATTACCAGTACTCGTGTGCGGGTCGGTTTCAGCTCTGGGTGGAAGCATCATTTCTTCATGCCCCGACGGGCGGGGGGCCGTTTCCTGCTTAGACAAGAACTGAATAATAGAATGTATGTTGGGGTTAAGGCTGAAACAAGGAATTTTCAAGCAAATTTTCAGTTAAGTATCATGTGGGTTTTTTTTCGAGCATGAGACTTTAATTCACTGAAAACGAGCCCGAAGCCACGACCGAAGTATTAATTATTTTTCTCACCCAAACACTTGAAGGAATTTATTTGTTGGACTAGATGTTTAAAGTGCCCATCAACAGGTCATTTTGGAGACGTTGCGTCCATTTTGTGGGACTTTTACTCGACATTGAGATGACTTGACATCTCAAGCCCTGTCGCCCAATGAAACCAAAAGGGTTTATAAGCATGAATGGTCTGACTCGCACCGCTTTGCCCGGGCAGGCATAGATTCTCTGAGCGGTTTAGCCGTACTCGTGTGCGGTCGGTTTCAGCTCTGATTGGAAGCGTCACACAGCTACTTAATTCTTTAAGCCCTGATGGGCGGGGTCCGAAAACTTTAAGGAATGCGCTGTGAATGCAAAGACTGCACAAATATACAGAAATTAATAAGCGATAAGGCACATTCACACCAATGTAACACAGCAAAATGTTAGTATTTTAATATTCATACCCCCTGAAGAAAATCGTCATCATTTTTCCAGTGAGCCGCTAAAGTTTGTGTCTAAAGCATCCGTTTACATGTAAAGTGCTACGCATGAAATAAATACCAGTGCATGTACATTTCATGACCTGCTTTCTTTGACACTTGACAGCAGTTTGATGACAACTTGAATGTCCATTTCATTAAAAGTTGATTAGGACATGTCATTCTGACTTTTAAAAATGTACATTTAAGGGAGAAACTGAGAAGCTGCTCCCCTAATCGCATGGATAACAAAACCTGCTACAGAAGACGGTTTTGAAAGGCACAATGTGGGTGTTTTGCAATGATTGACATAATGAGATAGCTAATAAACCCTAGAGTGAGGCAACAGTATGAGGCAAAAGAAAACAAACACTTAAGAAATGAAATTTATTTTTCTGCTGTTCATGATAGTACGAACGCAGTGGGTTGTGTGCAAAGTAAGTGAACCCCGAAGGGGTTCATGTAGCGACTCGCTGTCCTTCATACTTTCATGAAAAGCAGAAAAAATAAGTTTATTGTTTTATAATTACATTCTTTGTCCCTCATCACTGTGCGAAAGATACTGCTTATAGGGCACAGTTTTTTTTTAACTGAAAGACATTTACACGCCATTTTACTACAAAGAGAGGAACAGCGTTGACCTCATTAACGCCCGTAGAGAACCATGGTTTAGAATGACGTCACTAGACGTCACTGAAAATCATGTGACTCGATGCGTTCACGGAAGCATGAACTGTTTTTCTATGTGCTTACATTACATTTTTTATTTATGAGCCGGGTAAATTTCATACTCTATCAGTTGAGCATGAAAAGAAAGTTTTATAATCCTTGGGCCAGGTTGGTGCAGTTTAGGTCTGTAGACCGTTCTTTCTACCTCTGGAATGAACAGTACACAGTATTTCCATACCCCTCTTCTTAATCTTAAGACCTCCACAAATTTCCAAATATCAGTGAGAGAGAGAGAGAGAGAGAGAGAGAGAGAGAGAGAGAGAGAGAGAGAGAGAGAGAGAGAGAGAGAGAGAGAAAGAGAGAGAGAGAGAAGAGAGAGAGAGAGAGAGAGAGAGAGAACAGCAAACATTAGACAAAATACATGTTGAAACGCTTTTCCTTGGTTTCAACTTATCACAAAGAAAAAAAAAAGAAGGAAAATTCCTGCAGGCCTATTGGCACCAAAACAGCCATTGTTATTTAGGTAACAATATTAGAACACACGCTTAAAGTCGTCAGTCATTCCGACCACTATGAATCCAAATTTGTAAAACAATTTCAAGTTATTTCTAGCCGTATCTCTTTAAACTTATATTCTGAACCGTTTGGCTTAACACTGCTGCATTTTTTTTTCTTTTGCTTAGCTAACCGTCGCCGTGTACCGGAACGAGCGTTTAAACACAAGGTGACGATGTCATGTACACACGTTCTTTAGCACTCTGCCAAAACACATAGATTTTATACGATACCCGTTGTGCAAGAAACTGACAAATATTTCTCTTCAATACGGAGCACTCTAGCAATCTCCTCGATAACGTGGGTTGTGCCCGTCCCAGCCTGGACATAAACAAGGCAGTTGTGCCTTGTTTTTTATCAGATCTAATGCCGTCTTCTGCTTTTCAGTAAACATTTTATGTCCTTTTCTGCGCATGTGCCAAAAAAGTTACAGCGGCTAATGTGAAGTTGACCGCAAAGGGATACAATACAAAATTCCCAGAGCACAGCCCATTATACGTAGAAACACCATCCAGTTATCTTATCTGCGTAATACATGTATACGTAGTCCTAGCAGAATAAGTTACATTGAAAAATAAATAAAAAAAGAAATAAAGGCTATCACACACATTTTAACAGTAACAACAGCTACTCAGCCACTGCCGGACGTAGTTTCCAAAGTTCCGGATTATATCTGTCCTGCACGTCCCGGTTTTTAAGCACGACGATTATGGCAAGCGCCCGGGTTTCTGTATCGATCATGGACAGAACATTGCGGAAAGCGAAGCAAAAGTACCAAACTCTAAATTTAGAGCTGCGAGTACATCTTTTGGGATTCAAATTGGCAAAGAGAGCTAAAATTAAATGAAAGACAACGGGTGAAAGCGAAAAAAAGTTCCCCCGTATCACTAGTTCGGTTGTGATTGATGAAAAACCTGAAAATTTTTGGCACACGGTTATGCCGAATTTTGAGATGCTGAGTTAATCCATGCGAGAAAAGCATGTTTCCTGCAAGTGACAGACAGAGGCGGATTATTGTTGCAAAGTGGACATATTTAACTTGTATAATTCATAATAAGCAGGTGACAAACTGCATTTGCGAAAAAGATACACTGGGTAAAATGAGGTAACCCCTCATAAAATTGAACCGAAGTTTCCCCCTTGTCTCTAATATAGTACCAAAAAAAAAAAAAATTTTTTTTTTTTTTTTTTTTATGATTCAAGCCCCTATGAACAAATTCACAATCTGAATGACAAACAATGTATTTCCTGATCAGACCTGGCTTCTGAAGAAGCCATCTGATCTGGATCTACATTGTTGAAAAATAAGGCATATCCGGCTCAGCAGGATAATGGTCGATTCCTGATCATTGCCTTCACTTCTATTTTAACAAGGCTATTGGGAAACAGTGAACACCCGGATCAACCGCCACTCACCACCAAAGGCGGTGTCTGATCAGGAGCTACACGATTTGTTTAGAGTACACGTAATTACATCCTCAGGGTCTTTTTTCTAGCCTGCTCCCAGGTACTTTTGACCAGCCAGTGTTGTTAATGCTGACTAACACAGACTCTGTTCCTTGCGGAACCCGGGAAGGGACGTATTTGTTTTATTTTTTAAATAATCTGCACAAGATAACGTCTTGTGCGCACGCGGACAAGATAATATCTTGTTTGCACAACATATTATCTTCTTTTAAGAAACAAGATAATATGTTGTGCGAACAAGATAATATATCGAGCGCACAAGATAATATGTTATGCGAACAAAATAATATGTTGTGCAACCAAGATAATATGTTGTGCGAACAAGATGTTGTGCAAACAAGATATTGTCTTGTGAGCAAATGTCTTGTGAGCAACTTTAAGAAACAAGGTAATATGTTGTGCAGACAAAATAATAAGTTATGCGCACAAGATGGTGTCATGTGTAGACAACCTAAAAAATAAAACATCACGTGAACAAGTCCGTGAAATGAACACCCCTCTAAACCCCACTTTATATAGAGAAAACAGGGGTTTACGGGGTATACATTATTTTTTTTTTATTTCTGCTCCAAGACATAGGTTGTGGGTACTCGTTAGAACCGCCTCATTGAGGCGGTTCTAACGAACACCCTCAACCTATGTTTTGAACATATATAGCAAAAATATTAAGGATTTTCATCAGAAAAGTAGCCATTTTGGAGATGTGAAAAATGCACTATGTCGCAAGGATGAGTTTTCGTAATGCAAACATGTCCCTTCCCGAGTTCCGTAGTTCCACGCCGAAACAGTTTACACGTTATCGTTCTACGTTTACGAGGTAATTATAAAGAACAACATCTTGTCGAGCATTATCTTTCTTTTCCAGTGAGCAAGAATGATTACTGAAGTTTATTAACAAGAACAATGTCAATACTATAGAGGTGTTTCGAATAAATAATTAAGAAAACATCAGTTGATTGATGATTCAAGTGATAAGGTATGGATTTCTGTTTTGGATGTTTCATTTTTCACCTAGTTGTTTTTTTCTTAAGGCATCAGGGGACAGTTTCGCATTTGCGGGTGGGCGTTTTTCAAAATATTATGGTAGTAGGGTCAATAATGGCATGGTTGCTCATAGAAATTGTGATATGTGGATATTTTTTGCCAATGTGGGCTTGTTTGCTGAGTATCTGTACTTTTATGAAATGGAATACGAAACTGTCGCTCCAGCTGTCTGGATGCTGTGCAAGTTCAAGGTGCAGCGGCATATCTGAATTCACGACGGTAGCTTTGGTACTAAAAAGTGGCTGTTTCAAAGGGAATTCCTGAAAAAGTTTACTGGTTGTGGTATACTTTTCTGTCTTTTTCTTTGTATGTGACTGAGTGTATATGACATTTCAACCGGTGTCAAGTACTGGTGTTTTGGGAGTAAATTCCCAGGATCTGTCAAAGTGAGGTGGAGTAATGCTTTTTTGTATGTAAAAAATAGTGGGTGGGGTAAGTGGAATGATGCTGCTGTCAGCCTATGGAAAAAGAGAAGTGTTTCTTTGGTATTCTGTTTTTATTTTGTGCATGTATTGAGCACTTTGAAACTATATCAGAAGTTATCGCTTTCTCCAGGAGTTGTCGATAACGATTCAAAAAGTTTTGTGGCGCGGAGAAAAAAGTGCTCCGATTAACTGTCCCCTGATGCCTAAGCCATCTCTTGGCAAACAACAACAACTAAATTATACTTCTTCCAGGAGATGATTAATATAAGCCTAGCCGCTTACTATCAGATCCTGTGGCTTCTGAACATTCTTCTTGTACATGTTTGCATGTATGTATGTATTGAACATTATCATTAATAAATACTGTTTAAACCAAGCAACAACAACAACAGATTCACAAATGGTCCCACATGTACGCATGTACGTACGCATACAAAACCAATAATAATAACAACAACAATAAAAAAGAGACAGGAGTTACAGGAATTGAGCACCCTTTCAGCCCAAGTTAGTCACTGAAGCGTTTTGCTTCGCGTATCGTGAATGGTTTAGACTTGATGATTTGTTTGTTTGATTTGAGGTTTAACGTCCCCGTCAACACTGTATAGGTTATTTTGGAGACGCTGCTTCCAATTTTGTGGGACTTTTACCCGACATTGAGATGAAATGACATCTCAAGCCCTGTCGCCCAGTGAAACCAATAGGGTTTATAAGACTCGTACCGCTTTGTCTGGGCAGGCTTAGATCCTCTAAGCGGTTTATCAGTACTCGTGTGCGACCGGTTTCAGCTCTGCGTGGAAGCATCATGAAGCCCATATATTTTCTTCAAGCCCCGACGGGCGGGGGCTGATTAGACTTGATGAAACAAAAGTATTCTGAGCAAATGCTTGCATTAAGGTTTATATCCAATGTCTTGCAATGACTCAGGTTTATTTGTAGAAACGGTCCGGCTCGACCACTTTGTCTGGGCTTAGACCTTCTAAGCGGTTTACCAGGGCTGAAGAGTATGGTTGGTTTGCAGTTCTGTCGGGATACGCGAAGTACACCTAGTCGTATGTCTCAAAGCCCCAACCCCACCCCTCTCCAGTTTATCGGTATAAATCAAATCAAGATAACATTTTCAGAGCAACTCTCAGAATTAAATAGGTGAAAATAATGCTTTTTAAAGGGACATACAACTTCGTCCGTCATCCATCTGTCGTCCGTCCGTCCGTCCGTCCATACATTTGGCCAGTTATCACGAAAACACGCCTCTATAATTTGACCTCTTTGGACCCCACGTTTATATAGTAAAACTTGGGTTGACTGGGGTAAACATTATTTTTCTTATTTCTGCGCTCCGATATAGATTGAGGGTACTCATTTACCCCTGTAAACCCCAGTTTTACTGTATAAAAGTTGGGGTTCAAGGGGTGGGTCAAAATTATATAGGCGTGTTTTCGTGATGCGCCCCTTTGATGGCTTAAACATGGTCTTTTACGACCTCATCATCAGCAAGACTCCTTCAGTGTTGATTAGCACTTTTCTGAAACTTATATGAGTATGTTGGGGATGAAGATTGGACGGCTTGATCGACCTTGGCTATACATGTATATCATAGAGTGAAGTCTCCTTCACTGCAGAAAATGCCCTTTTTATTTGTTTTGATCAGATCTTCATGAACGTACCAATAAGTAGGCTGCGGATAAAAGCTGGGGGGGGGGGGGGGGGGGGGAGTTTGAAAACTTGCCAGGCCGACCTATTAATCTTAGTTATGTCCCCTTGGTTAGTAAGGCTGCCTAGTTTGGCATTACCATTAGTTTTGTTCGGATCATCCTGAAACTTGCATGTTTTTTTTTTTTTGTGTGTGTGTGGTTTTGGTTTTACGGCCCTTTCAAGATTATTTCACTCATATCGAGCCGATCGTTAATCAGAGGTGGGCGAAAACCGGAGTACCCGGAGAAAAACCACCTGACCTTCTGTTGCAGAACTTGGCGTCTCACATGTGACCCGAGCGAGGCTCGAACCAATGCGGTGAGAGACCTAGTGATCAAGAGTCAGCGCTCTTAACCACTAGGCAACGGAGGCCCTGAAACTTGCATATAAGATGGACATAGACAGACCATTCTTGCACACCAGACAAGGAAATCCATGATTTTACCCTGGGATAGAAATTTATGTTCTGACCCTGGTGTTCCGACCCAAAATCGAATGTAATCGCGTGTTTGATAAATTCACTGGTTGATTACGACCTCGTATGCGCCGCTGTTAAGGTTGACGTCACAGCACGTTACGTGACGTCACTAAACTTTCCTGCAGTGTCATCACAATATGGTGGACGTCGGTAACCGAAGCGACTGCAGGATTAAAAATCCGCGCTAAACGGAAGATATGCAAGAAAAAGAATCCTATATGGGTGTGAGGAGAGGATAGAAAAATCCGTCCCTCCTGATCAATGTCCGGCATCACTCGGTAAGCCTAGTGATGCCGAACCGTGACACTTGGGACGGAATTTCTATCCACCCCTCACACCCTTATAAGATTCTTATAATTATTACAAAAGTTGAAAAACTGACTAGATCTAATTTCTGATTGGTTGCAAAATTATCCATCTTGTTATGAGTGCAACTCCCTTTTTAGTTTTGATCAGGGGCCAGTTGTTCAAAACTAAAGACGTCGTTAAAACTTTGATCATTCATTATGGCAAATATGCTAATATTTTTGCTGAAAAAAAAATTGCAAAAGCTGCTCACATTTTTCAGCAAAAATACCAATATTTTAAATTTTTAACTTGCCAGAACAGTTAACAATATGACCCCTGACGAGCTCGTTAAGCTAACGATGCTTTGAACAACTGGCCACAGTTCTTCATGAACTTGCAGAGAAGGTGGACAGTTACAAGTGGTGTTGTAAACTGGCCAAAGCATGGCTGTCGGTCATGTGTTAATCTGTCTGTCTATCAGTCCATCCTTCTGTTCCTCCATTAGCACATTAGAGCAGTTACATGCTGATCGCAACCTGTTGTATGCCACAAGTCCACCCATAGACTGGTAACAGGACACTTCGGCCCCAAAACCACTCGGCCCCAAAACCACCTCGGCCCCACATAAAATTGAAACCCTAGACGGGTCGGCCCCTGGACACCTCGGCCCCTAGAGATTTCCAGACACTTCGGCCCCACTACCACCTCGGCCCCTAGACAGGTCGGCCCAAAACCAAGTCGGCCCTAGACACCTCGGCCCTAGTCACCTCGGCCCTAGACACCTCGGCCCCACTGTCACCTCGGCCCCTAGACATCTCGGCCCCAAAGACACCTCGGCCCCACTTTTGAAATCTGTTAGGGTAAGGGCATTTATATCATGTTAAAATCGACCCCGCCCATCGGGTCTTCAAGAAACCGACAGTCTGTGGCATGAGTACTGGTAAATCGCTTAGAGGTTCTAAAGTTATGGGAGTCGGACCTTTCATACCTATAAACCATATTGGTTTCATTGGGCTGCAGGGCTTGAGAAGTCATTTCATCTCAATGTCGGGTACAAGAAGACACTCTGAAGGACAGCTAATCCCCATTCAACCGTGAGGTTGAGCTTGAGTCAGCATCATTAAAAGTGGGGTTTGGCGGGTTGTTCTAATTGTGAATATTTGATACTGATAGTCAATGAGCATTTTCTACAAAAATATATAGGGCCATGAAGACTTTGCACTCAGTGTACATCCAGATCCATCTGATCTGGATCTACACTGTCATTCAGTTTGCGAATTTTAAATGAATACAATATACATGTATCAAGTAATTTGAGGGGGTGATAGTCAGAAATGTGACTAATAAATAAATAAATGAATAAAGTATACAGTATACTTCTTACTGTCCGTCTCTAAATATGAGCTGAAATGACAAATCAAATAGGAATTTCCAAATGTGTGAAAATTGATAACAATGGAAACATACTGAGCAATTCTTACAAAAATACGAACAGTGAAGACTTTGTACACAGTGCACATCCAGATCTACACTCTTTGCCACTAATATGTACATCTAGAATACATGTATCAAGTATGTTGAGTGGCAGAAATGTGACTAATAAATAAATAAATAAATAAAGTATACAATATACTCGTTACTGTCCATCTTTAAATATGAGCTAAAATGACTATCAAATGTGTGAAAATTGATAACAAAGATCTGTTTATTGGGGGAAAAGGGATTAGTAACGCCTGGTTATTTATTGAGCTTAACACTTTACTAATCTAAGTCAATAATTGTTCTTGTAAAACTTTTTGTTTGTTCATGCCAGCTGAATAGTGTACTAACCTGAAATTCATTAACCTTTATCGCGCTGAACACGATAATCCTTATCTTTGTAAACAGTGTAGGTCCTGATCAGATTGCTTCTGCCCTCTGAACCAGCTCCGCATCGTTTTTCATGCAGTTTTTTTAATTGCATGCATACATTATATTAATTGGTTTAGTTACGAGGATAGTTCTAGTTCAGTGAACCTGAACACTGATAATTACCTAATAAACAAATAAAGTGTTTGTTTGTATTGAAGTTTAACGGGTCAGTCAACACTATTTTAGGTAATTTTTGAGCCGGTCAGTTTACCTATCCACACTTTTCCTGGGCAGGCGTATACGTAAGCGGTTAACCAGTACAGTGTACATTGTTTTCGCCAGAAAGTGACAACTGCCCTTCTTTAATCAGCGGAAGGGAGAAAATGACCGTAGAAATATTTCATAATCAATCTCCACGAAAGAATGTTGTCGACCCCGGTAGGTATCGAACCCGCGTCCTCCTGATCACCAGTCAGGCGCGCATCCGACTTAGCTACCGAGGCCGGATAAATAGATAAATAATTTAATAAATAAATAAATATGTTAACAAAAATAAGATTATCCCCCATCATCACCATGATTGACGAGACCGAGGAATGATTTTTTTTTCTTTTTGGTTTTACGGCCCTATCAAAATTATTTCACTCATATCGAGCCGATCGTTAATCAGAGGCAGAGGTGGGTGAAAACCGGAGTACCCGAAAAAAAAACCACCTGACCAACCGTTGAAGAACTTGGCGTCTCATATGTGACCCGAGCCATGTCCGAAAATACGTCCGTACGTCTATCCGTCAATACATACATCCACCGATCCATCCAGATTTCCATCCAATCAATAAGGATAATTAGGTTTCATATTCTTATTGAAATTAATTTAAAGGTATTTTAGACGTGTGAAATATTATCAAAAGAGCAGAAAAGTAAAAAAATAATAATAAATAAATAAAAAGAGCCTGTCATTATATTAATCTTTAAAGAATGCCGCAATGCAATTAGAATTATATATTGAAATAAAAGAGGGAGAATATCAAATGTATCTTCCATTCTTCTTAAATGGGCATATAGATTTTCTATTTAGTAACGTTATAATATATAATAAATCTCTATAATATAGATTTTCGTGGCTCCCTATCAAAATAATCAAATCAGCAATAAAATAAAACAAAAACCTCATCGGGCATCCAACCCGATCTCCTAGTTAAGTGGAAGCCCCGTGAGAAGCAAAGTGGGGCCGAAGTGTCTAGGTATATGGGGCCGACGTGTCTAGGGGCCGAGGTGTCCAGGGGCCGACCCGTCTAGGGTTTCAATTTTATGTGGGGCCGAGGTGGTTTTGGGGCCGAGGTGTCTAGGGGCCGAAGTGTCTAGGGGCCGAGGTGGTTTTGGGGCCGAAGTGTCCTGTTACCCCCCTAGACACGTCGGCCCCATATACCTAGACACTTCGGCCCCACTTTGCTTTTCACGGGGCTTCCACTTAAAAAGTAGATCAGGTGGGATGCCCGATGAGGTTTTTTTTTTTATTTGTATTTGCTGATTTGATTATTTTGATAAGGAGCCACAAATATTTGAACCTATAATATATATATATTTATTATATATTATAACGTTACTAAATAGAAATTCTATATGTCCATTTAAGAAGAATGGAAGATACATTTGAAAATTCCCCTCTTTTATTTCAATGTATAATTCTAATTGCATTGCAGCATGCTGTAGAGCAGGCTCTTTTTTCTATATTTCTGCTCTTTTGAACATCTAAAGGCTTTTTATTATCCGAAATAATTCCACACCGCTAAAATACTTTTTAAATTAATTTCAATAAGAACATGATACCTAATTATCCTTACTAATTGGATGGAAATCTGGATGGATCGGTGGATGGGGCCGTAAAACAAAACAACAAAAAAATCATTCCTCGGTTTCGTCAATCATGGTGATGATGGGGGATAATCTTATATTTGTTAACATATTCATATATGTAATTATTTATTTTTTGGCCTCGGTAGCTAAGTCGGATGCGCGTCTGACTGGTGATCAGGAGGACGCGGGTTCGATACCTACCGGGGTCGGCAACTTTCTTTCGTGGAGATTGATTATGAAATCTTTTCTACGGTCATTCTCTCCCTTCTGCTGATTCAAGAAGGGCAGCTGTCACTTTCTGGCGAAAAACATGTGCACTGTATTGGTTAACCGCTTACGTATAAGCCTGCCCAGGACAAGTGTGGATAGGTAAACTGACCGGCTCGAAAATAAACTAAAATAGTTTTGACTGGGCCGTTAAACTTCAATACAAACAAAACAGTTTATTTATTTATTAGGTAATTATCAGTATTCAGGTTCGCTGAACGAGAACTATCCTCGTCAGTAAACCAATTAATATAATGTCTGCATGCAATTCAACAACTGCATGAAAAACGGGGCAGACCCGGTTCAGGGTTGTACATGTAGGAAAATAAGTCACAAGAAAAAATCACAGAAAAAAGTCATAGTTTTGGGTAGGAAAATAAGTCACGGAAGAAAAGTCACAAAAATTGGTTTTATTCATGTTCATTATTTCTTGTCAAAATACAGACTGTGGTGCTAGTAAGAACCACCTTGATGAGGTGGTTCTAATAAGTCTCATAATCTGTGTTTTTGAACAAAAATAAGAAAAACATATCAATAGAGTATCATTTTTTTAACCTTTTCTCTATAAAAAGTGGGGTTAAAAGGGTTATTTATTGCTTGGGCTTGTTGACCTGATTATTATTTTTTTTCTAAATATAAGCATATTATATCGTATAAATATGTTGTCAGTGAATGAAAATTTAACATTCATCATCTTAGAAACTCGACACTCTCTTTATGCACGTATGCATCACATTAACAAATCAGAAGTGAAGGCAGTGATCTGTGGAATGAACATCCTTTTAAATCCCACTTTATATAGGTGAAAGTTAGAAGAGTAGGCGTTGTCATTATTTTAATTTGTTAGAAACCTCCTTTCAGTGGAATATTTCTTTATTTTCTTATTTGTGACTTTTTTTTCCTGTGACTTTTTTCCATGACTTTATTTCGTGACTTCTTTCCCTGTGACTTTTCTCCGCGCACCCGGTTCAGAGGGCAGAAGCAATCTGGTCAGGATCTACACTGTTTGTAAAGACAAGGATTATCGTGTTCAGCGGGGTAAGGATTAATGAATTTCAGGTCAGTACACTACTTAGCAAAAAGTTATACAAGAACAATTAATTATTGACTTAAAATAGTAAAGTGTGAAGCTCAATAAACAACCAGGCGTTACTAATCCCTTTTCCCCAGTAAAGAGATCCTTGATGATAAACACATCATTGTTATCAATTTTCACACATTTGATTGTCATTGTAGCTCATATTAAAGGCGGACAGTAACGAGTATATTGTATACTTTATTTATTTATTTATTTATGATACATGTGTACTCTATGTATATATTAGTGGCAAACAGTGTAGATCTGGATGTGCACTGTGCGCAAAGTCTTCACTATACTCGTATTTTTGTAGGAATTGCTCAGTATGTTTCCATTGTTATCAATTTTCACACGTATAGAAATTCCTATTTGATTGTCATTTCAGCTCATATTTAAAGACGGACAGTAACAAGCATACTGTATAATTTATTGCACGACCCGCAGAAAAAGCGACCGACTAAAGTCGGTTGATTTTCTAAGAGTGCCCTAAAATCACCGTGTCATTCTGTCATTCGGTCATTCTGTCAGTCTGTCAGTCTGTCCGTCCGTCCGTAACCCGTTTGTGAAAATTGGTGATAGTGACTTAACCGCTTGGAATATTTAAACATTTTTTGGCATACTGATAGATATCAATGAGCTCTAACCAATGAACTTGCGAAATATTACATTCCATTTAGTATAGCCTCACCGAGGCGAAAAACGTGAAAATTTTCGAACTGCTTCTCCTCGGAAACCGTTGGGCCGATTGAAGTCAAATTTCATATGGAGCCTCTATGGAATGGGGGAAACCAAAATTTACTCATGGGGTCCAGGTCACATGACCAAAATGGCCGCCAAGCCGTATATGGTAAAAACCCTTCAAAAATAGTCTTCTCCAGAACCACAGGGCAGATTTCCACGAAACTTGATAAATAGCATATGGGACGTAGGCCCATCATAAAGTGCTAAAATGGTGACCCTGGGTTGACCTTGACCTTCTTTGTGCCTAGGTCAAACTTTGACACATATGCTTTTGTATTGGAAAAGTGAGAATGCATTTTATCCTGCAAACGATTCAGAATAAAGTACTAAAGTATAAGATATATTTTTGCTCCTTACGATAAGGCGCATTTATTGGGGGAACCGTTTTAGGTCCAGGTCACATGACCAAAATGGCCGCCATACCCATATATGGTAACACTCATAAAGCTAAAAGCATCCGGCGGGTCGTGCACTTCAGCTGAAGCACTGGTTTATTTATTAGTCACATTTCAGACCCTCAAAATACTTGATACATGTATATTGTATTCATTTAAAATTCGCAAACTGAATGACAGTGTGGATCCAGATCCAAAGTCTTCATGGCCCTATATATTTTTGTAGAAAAGGCTCATTGATTATCAGTATCAAATCTTCACAAGTAGAACAACCCGCTAAACCCCACTTTTCGTGATGCTGACTCAAGGTCAACGTTACGGTTGAAGGCGGCGGGGATTAGCTGTCCTTAAGAGTGTAGTCCAAGTTAACCTGAAAATGTCGTCTATGTGTTTTATATATTTTTTATAAACGTCTCTTTGGTTATTTGTTTTTTTTTTTTTTTTCATATGAAATAAAAATAGCAATACAATATTTTGATCGTATTTCCTAACAACTTAATAGAAGATTCCGTAAAACCAAAATTATATAACGAAAAGTTGATAAAAATTATATTTCTTACTTCTGCTCGAAAACATAGAGATCTTTGATACTGGTTCAATCGTTCTCAAGATGGTTTATCGCACAGACCTGTTAGATCTAAGAAATGACTAGTTTGCATTAAACTAGTTGTGATTAAAGGTTGTCACAGACGCATTCTGATCAGTCCTGCACATTGAGCCGGTTCTAACCAGTGCACACAACCTGTATCTTGGAACAGAACTAAGAATTACGAAAACACGCCTATACAAATGACTTGTAAACTTTACCGCCGAAAAAAACGAACATTATAAGAGGAAAAATTGTTATATTTTTATTATTTCTGCTCAAATTAGAAAAATAAGGTTTACCTCTGTAAACCCCAATTTTACCATATAAAAGTGGGGTTCAAGGGGGTCAAATTATAAAGGCGTGTCTTCGTGAGGTAAATAATGTATGCCCCTATGAGCCCCAGTTTTATCCATATAAACTTGGGTTTAGCAGGGTGTTCATTACACGGGCATGTTAACATGATGTTTTGTTAGTTAGATTTGACGTTTAACGCCCCAATCAACACTGTATCGGTCATTTTGATGACGTTGCCTCCAATTTTGTGGGAATTTTACCCGACATTGAGATGAAATGACATCTCAAACCCTGCAGCCCAATGAAACCAATAGGATTTGTAAGTATGAACGGTCCGACTCGCACCGCTTTTCCTGGCACGGATTAGAACCTCTAAGCTGTTTACCAGTACTCATGCCACAGGCTGTCGCTTTCTTGAAGTTCCGATGGGCGGGGCCGATTTTAACAAGATATAAATGCCCATTACTTAACAGATATCAAAAGTGGGGCCGAGGTGTCTTTGGGGCCGAGATGTCTAGGGGCCGAGGTGACAATGGGGCCGAGGTGACAGTGGGGCCGAGGTGTCTAGGGCCGACTTGGTTTTTGGCCGACCTTGTCTAGGGGCCGAGGTGCTAGTGGGGCCGAAGTGTCTGGAAATCCACAGACTGATGATCAAGTTCATCTTTGCTTCACACTTTGCGACTGTTAAAAAGCCTTAAGGGGTAAACCTGATTGTGTATCCCCCCCATATCAAGAGGACATTGATTATGCTTTAAAACATTTGATTTCGACAGTTTAAAAAAATGACACAACGGTCTGTCACATGAATGCTAAAGCTCCCTATAATTAATCATCTTTGCTGGTTAGCTCCCTCGGATTTAAGGGGAATGGGAACACCTGACATATTTTTCCGCCATTTATCAAAGGGACACAACTTTCGGGACTTCTTGTTCGCTTTCATATAAACTTATTCCCACTGAAAAGGGGGTCTGCTCTTAAAGGAAAGAATTTGCACCTCATTCCCATTCCCATTCCCCTTAAAAGGATTTTCTTAAAACTGGCAGGAAAGGGTGGCATGGACAGATTATGAGTTATGTCCTTCAGATTAGTGAATGTTAAAGACACTTAATTATCTTGACATACGTTTTAGCACAGCTGAGCATTAAGGGCCATCATGGTCCTCTTGTTTTTAATGACAGATTCTATCTGTCTATTCTTGCTGTCCTACATGTTTCAAAGTAATTCAGGCTTTCTTCCGGCTTTGACCGCCATAGAAATATGAATCCGCACAAAAAATAGTCGGGTTTGGCGCAGTAATCAAAATTGTACAATCGTATTAGTTATCCTATAAGCGTAATACAAACTTTTGAAGCAGACGACTTGACGACTTAATCTTACGATTCAGCATTTTAAATGGATCAGCTGCACCATGCGACGGGTTTACCCAGATCAATGCGGCGTCTGCTCAACAGTATGCTCAGATTTTACACTGTTTTCTATCAGTGCTGTCAATATCTAATCCTTAAACACGAGCCTGCTGTTGGACCAGGTCAGCTGCAGACAAGAATATTAATGGGTTTCTTTCTGACTTTCATGGTCAAGTTTAGGTCAGTTACAGCTTAGGTGTATATTGACTTTGCGTGGAGAAATTGGAAAGAAAGCTGTCCCTTTCAACCCTGGAATATGGTACAGATACTTAGTGTAGGTCATGTGATATAATTTTGTCCATGGGACGTTTTGTCCTACATTCAATTCTAGGTGCCGTATTTAGCAGAATGGATGAGCCCAACTTCAGTGATAGAAAAGTGCACTCCAGAAACTCAAGGCAGTGAATAAATCAAAGCATTGACAACACTAATGCCGATTGTCTCTAAATGCAGGCTGGTCATGAACGGGGACTTGGACTGATTCGTTTAAACTTAAGATGTTAGTAACTAATGCAAAAAAAAGTGTAGAACAAGATCAGCACCGTCTTCTGTGGCATTTGTTTTGAGTTTACATTGTTTGCCAGATCCAACATTTGATTCATGTGCAGATTTTACAGATAAAACTTATACGTACCCAACACTGACAAACGACGCGGCTGTTTTTAGGTTGATTGTTTGGCATTCCACCCGAAGTTGCTAATAAGAAAAGCGTTTCTGTGCTAACGTTTTCGTGACTATCACTGACTTGTCAGAATAACCTTTTGTCTTGTAGAAAATAGCCACAGTGAGATCAGGGTATTCCATAAGACTGAAGAGGATTATCCTGGAATTATAGGGTGAGCTTGGCAAACAGTGTAGACCAAGATCAGACGCTGCAGAACGCGCCTTCTTATCAAATCTTCACTATTTGATTGGATTTTCGGAGATAAATGAAACAGTTTAAATCTCAGCCCAGGACTATTACTACAACCTACACCCCACACTCTCAGTGCTTTGATTCTGAAACCAAACGATTGCATGATTACAGCACGCTCAGGCACCATGCCTCTAAGCTAAAAAGGATCAATCAATCAACCGTGACGTCTGGTTACCAGTCCGGCCACGTCGATCCTGTGCACCACCTTCAAACAAGTACGGAAAGAAACCACATGTTCAGGATCAAACTTGTGATTTGTAATGTAAGGTCGTGCCTAGAAAAGAATAAACTGAAATTTCGTCTGCTGAGTGCAATAACGGTGTAACTGACATTTTGTCCAAAATAGTTTTTTTTTTCATAAATGGGTGCCTTAGGACTTGACACACTTGGTAAATAAGTTCTACAGCTGGATTCTGCCTCAATCATGATTTATTTCAGCATTTTGGAGTTTGTTGTGTCAGTTACACCGTTTTTGCTCTGACTTTTAGAAAAAAAAGTTGGCGCAAAAACGGTGTAAGTGCACTTACCCCATTTTTGCACAAAGTTTTTTAATACCTCAAAAATATTGAATCCTACTGCTTGATATTTCAGAATAAGCATGTAGGCAGACTGATGTATAAAATGTATAAAATGTGACCTATTACCTACCAAGTGTCTTTAATTTACTGCTTTACCATGTAAAAGGCAAAGCAATAAGGTTTGTACGTTTACACCGTTTTAGCACTGGATGCACTTACACCGTTTTTGCATCAAAAACACTCGTCGGAGAAATGGTTTATCAACCCTTAAATGCTAAATACTTCTTTTCAAATGTCATTTATTCAACAATAAACATCACACACAAATGAAAGAAATCGCCATAAAGTTAAGAAACCAGCTTATGGTATGGTTTTCTATGCCATTCTTTAATAAAACATTTTTTGTCTCTCCTGAAAAGTTGTCATTTTGCACTTACAACGTTATTGAACTCAGCAGACGATTTGTTCTTAAAAACCATTAAGTGAGAGCGTATTGCAACATTTTTCATTACAGGATCGTAAGCGTGCCCCTGGGCAGAGAAGCTGGTCGGAAAGCGGAAGAGGTTGACTCTGATTTTGGGTGCCTATCGTCTATTGCAGCGACATCTTACTTTATACAGAAGACAATAGTAGATGTCGACGTAGCAGGAGACCGACGTCAGTACGTCAAGATCGTTTCAACCGTCTGACGCATATGCGAAACAGATTTCCGCCGGCAGCTGCTACACTGTATCTGTAGATAAGGGGTCTCAAATACCGACTAATAAGCACTGACACTGTTCGTCGCCCTTATGCGATGCACTTTTGAGAGCTAGACGTACCTGTCGTGACCAAAGTTCACGCGTCGACACAGTGCGGAACACATACGCTAGTGCATGGAATACGTAAATTGGCGTCTAAGCGACTGACATATGCGTTTCAGTGACAAATCGCACTTCAGCGTGAATCACGCCGATTGTTGTTTCCGTGTGTTACGACGTATAGGTGTAAGGTATGCCGGGAAGACGCATGCGTAATAGAGCATGGTATATCGGGTGGAATAAGCGTAATTGTGTGGCGAGCTATTGCATGCAGTTAGCGAACGCAGCTTAGTACCATTAAGAACATTCAAGATCATGGCTGAGTCGTGAACTGAACAGCGAGACGTCACATCAATCAAGTGCTTCGGCCTCACTTGGTTCCATTTATTTGTTTACGTTCAGAATCCGGGATATCTTATCCAGCAGAATTACGAGCGCGCTGTTCTTACTCAAAATGTCTTCAAGCCATGGTCCGTCGTCCGTCCACCATTTTCAAAGATCTTCTTCTCCTATACTGCAGGGCCAATCACAGCCAAATTTCATATGGAGCCTCAGTGGGATGGGAGAACGAAAGTTTGTTCGCGGGGTCTGGATCACATGACCAAGATGGCCGCCATGCCCATATATGGTAAAAAGCCTTCAAAAATCTTCTTCTCCAGAACCATACGGCCAGTGGCCTTGAAACTTGGCATGTAGCATATGGTACTCGGGCCCATCATGGTTTGTACAAATGGTGACCCTGGGTTGACCTTGACCTATTTTACAGCAATGTCAAATTTGTCGACTTAGGCTTTTGCATGGGACAAAGTGAAAATAATGGATTTATAGGAAACCATTGAAGACAGTGTCACCAAAATTTGTAGATCAGGTAAAGTAACTGAATACATGAATGTATATGGATCCGAAAGGTCAAGGTCATTCATTGGCCTTGTTCGCGGGTCTGGATCACATGACCAAGATGGCCGCCATGCCCATATATGGTAAAAAGCCTTCAAAAATCTTCTTCTCCAGAACCATAAGGCCAGTGGCTTTTAAACTTGGCATGTAGCATATGGTACTCGGGCCCATTATGGTTTGTACAAATGGTGACCCTGGGTTGACCTTGACCTATTTTACAGCAATGTCAAATTTTCCGACTTAGGCTTTTGCATGGGGCAAAGTGAAAATAATGGATTTATAGGAAACCATTGAAGACAGTGTCAACAAAATTTGTAGAGCAGGTAAAGTAATTGAATACATGAAGATCTATGGGTCAGAAAGGTCAAGGTCATTCATTGGCCTTAGACCAAGGTCATTCAGGATCCATATTTCAAACATTTTTTTTCTCCAAAACTGCTGAGCCAATTTAAGTAAAATTTAATATGGAGCCTTTGTGAGTTGAACAAATGAAAAAATGCCAATATGGTCTAGATCACATGACCAAAATAGCCGTCACGCCCATATATGGTAAAAAGCCTTAAAAATTCTTCTCCTCTAGAACCGTAGGGCCAATGGCCTTGAAACTTGGCATGTAGCATATGGTACTCAGGCCCATCATAGTTTATACAAATGGTGACCCTGAGTTGACCTGGACCTATTTTACAGCAATGTCAAACTTGCCGACTTAGGCGGGAAAAAGTGAAAATAATGGATTTTTAGGAAACCATTGAAGACACTGTCACCAAAATTAGTAGAAAAGGTAAAGTAGCTGAATACATGAAGATCTATGTGTAAGAAAGGTCAAGGTCATTAATTGACCTTAGACCAAGGTCACGCAGGTTCCATATTTCAAACATTTTTTCTCAGAAACTACTGAGCCAATTGAAGTGAAATTCAATATGGAGCCTTTGGGAGTTGAACAAATGAAAAGCTGCCAATATGGTCTAGATCACATGACTAAGATGGCCACCACGCCCATATATGGTAAAAACACTTCGAAATTCTTCTTCTCAAGAACCGTAAGGCCAATGGCCTTGAAACTTGGCATGTAGCATATGGTACTCGGGCCTATCATAATTTGTTCAAATGGTGACCCTAGGTTGAACTTGACCTATTTTACAGTAATGTCAAAAATGCTGACTTAGGCTTTTGCATAGGAAAAAGTGAAAATAATGGATTTTTAGCTCACCTGAGCCTTTAGGCTCATAGGTGAGCTTATAGTATAGCCATGGTCCGTCGTCCGTCCGTCCGTCGTCCGTCCGTCCGTCCACCATTTTCAAAGATCTTCTTCTCCTATACTGCAGGGCCAATCAAAGCCAAATTTCATATGGAGCCTCAGTGGGATGGGGGAACGAAAGTTTGTTCGCGGGGTCTGGATCACATGACCAAGATGGCCGCCATGCCCATTAAGGTAAAAAGCCTTCAAAAATCTTCTTCTCCAGAACCATAAGGCCAGTGGCCTTGAAACTTGGCATGTAGCATATGGTACTCAGGCCCATCATGGTTTGTACAAATGGTGACCCTGGGTTGACCTTGACCTATTTTACAGCAATGTCAAATTTGGCGACTTAGGCTTTTGCATGGGGCAAAGTGAAAATTGGAACAAGTTTTCTTTTTGTTTCATTTGCTTCTGTATACAGTATACCATTTATGTCCAATGGACAGTTCCTCATATTTTCCCTTTCTGTGAGCCAGGCACCGAGGTTATAAAACTTTTTTTCACGCTCAACTCACTTCAGCATGAAATTTACCCTGCTCATAAGTTTTAAAATGCCAACAAATATTGAGATGGCATTTTAAAATTTATGAGCAGGGTAAATGACATTTTCTGCTGATCTAAGTAGGAAAATTGTCACCAGACAGGTGAGCGGTTCAGGACCACTGGTCCTCTGGTTTGTCATTTCAGTGCCTTTGGCGCTTTGATTGTTATAACGCCGTGCGCACTGTATATACTTGGCATTAATCGGTCCCCGCCCATCGGGGCTTGAAGAAATTGATGGATTGCATGAAGTTTCCACGCAGAGCTGAAACCGACCGCACACGAGTTCTGGGGTCTCCGGACGTTAGCCCCCCAGGACGTTTGCCCCCCAATGACTTAATCTAAAAATGGACATTTGCCCCCCAGTTGAAAATGCGACCCGGACATTTGCCCCCCAGAGCTTATTTTTGGTATGGACATCTGCCCCCCAGTGCTTATTTTACAGGTGGACAATTGCCCCCCACTGCTTATTTCAGAAAGGGACATTTGCCCCCCAACCTGGCTAGACAAGGATATTCATTACACAGACTTGTATATAGCTACATAATTTACATGATAACGTTTTGGTTAAAGTTTAACAGCCCATTCAAGATCATTTCAATTTCTTCAAGAATTAACCATCAGTGTATCCAGTGTAAAAACCACTCGAGTATAGGCGTCTGACACTGGACCCTCTGTGAGGCACAAACTCAATATATGGTTCTGTAGCTGACTTGCTTAACCCTTATCCTGCTGAATAAATTAAGCATCTCTCCAATTGTTGACTATTAACCATCACATTCTTGGTATATTTTTGTTAACTTAACAAATTGCATGATAAAGAGTATAGATCCCCATCAGATATGGCATCTGATCGGGATCCATACTGCTTTCTAACGTAGGGGTTGTCCATAACAGCAGGTTATTAGGGGATTCATAGTTATATAGATGGAGTAATTAATTGCTTAACATTTTGAATTTCTGATGATAATAAACCAATAAATACATTGTTTTCCTCCTTTGTGTTAGCCCTGGTCTATCTGGGGGGCAAATGTCCCTTTCTGAAATAAGCAGTGGGGGGCAAATGTCCATCTGTAAAATAAGCACTGGGGGGCAGATGTCCATACCAAAAATAAGCTCTGGGGGGCAAATGTCCAGGTCACATTTTCAACTGGGGGGCAAATGTCCATTTTTAGATTAATTCATTGGGGGGCAAATGTCCTGGGGGGCAAATGTCCTGGAATCGAGTTCTGGTAAACCGCTTAGAGGATCTAAGCCTGCGCAGGCAAAGCGGTGCGAGTCGGACCGTCCATGCTTATAAACCCTATTGGTTTCATTGGGCGACAGGGCTTGAGATGTCATTCATCTGAATGTTGGGTAAAAGTCCCACAGAATTGGAAGCAACGTCTCAAAATTGAACTATACAGTGTTGACGGGGACGTTAAACCTCAAATCAAACAAATCAAATCTTGGCATTAATAAAATTTCTCCATTATTCCGTCTCACCTTGAGCCAAGGATTCTTTCCATTATAACTGTCGCTATAACGAGTCATTACTAAAACACGCCTATATAAATACATTGTAACCTTTATCGCCGAAAAAATGAAAATTTTGAGATGAAAAGTTGTGACATTTTTCTTATTTCTGCTCAAAATATAGATTGTGGGTACTCGTTAGAACCGCCTCGACGAGGCGGTTCTAACGAGTACCCACAATCTATATTTCAGAGCAGAAATAAGAAAAATAAGGTTTACCCCTGTAAACCCCAGTTTTACTATATAAAAGTGGGGTTTAAGGGGGTCAAAATTATATAGGCGTGTTTTCGTGATGTTTGTCGCTTTAGCGAATGCCAGTTTACCCTTTTTGTACCAAATGGAATCTTCCTTCTTATATATAGAGCACGAGTCCATTTCAAAATTCAGGAGTAACATGCTGTATTTTCTTCAAAATCTATTTGGAAATTGACTGAACGTTTCGCAAACAGTGTAGGCCCTGATCAGACGCCGCGTTCTGCGTTCTGCGTTCTGCGGCGTCTGATCTGGGCCTGCACAGTTTGCCAGGGTACCCGTTTTGGGGTTTCCGGTACAAAATGGGTTAAAAGATGACTCTAGTATTGTTCAACTAAAGTACTGGACAATCCTGTTAAAAAGTACAAAACAGGATGGTGTCCAACAATCTTCACAATATTTGGAGCTATTACCATTATTGCCCAATTATCTGTCGCCGGCAAACATCTACTTGTCAAATATAACAGAACAAAATCACCAAAAACACTTAAGTGAATAGTTGCATTTCACATAAAAAATCATATACTCTTGACATGCGATTATAATGATAGTATAAGCTGCTGTCAGACTTGTGGCGCTAGCATCAGTTTAGTGATACAGCACTGGGTGGCGTACCCATGTGACTTAGTGCCTGATTCAGGCAGTTACAAGTACCCCTAATCATTTGCTTTTTAGCACCACATGAAAAAAATGTTTACAATCACAGCACAGAGATGGGGTTTTAAATCTTGTAGCATTTACCCAGAGCGACGATAGGTTGCTTCTCTTTGTAGGGGCCTCTCCAGTCAATGTTAATCTGACATCTTATTGACAAAAGCTTACGCCCCCGCCCATAGTGACTTGAAGAAATATGTGGGCTGCATTATGCTTCCACGCAGAGCTGAATCCGGCCCGCACACTAGTACTGGTAAACAGCTTAGAGGATCTAAGCCTGTCCAGGAACCGCGGTGCGAGGTGGACCGTCCATGCTAATAAACCCTATTGGTTTCATTTGGCGACAGGGCTTGAGATGTCATTTCATCTCAATGTCGGGTAAAAGTCCCACGAAATTGGAAGCAGCGTCTCCAAAATGACATTTACAGTGTTGACGGGGACGTTAAACCTCAAATCAAACAAACAAACAAAAGCTTACTGTTGGCATATAAAACTGATAAACATTACGAGATTTTTTATAGCTGCTGCAATTTGACATGAGACTGACCTTTAGGAGTCAATGTAATCGCCCAATAGGTCGGTTTTCGTGATCTTCTCGTGAATTTTCGGCATCTCGTGAATTGCGACCCATTTACCGGCCTATATGTGTAGAATAACAATATCGACCTCTTCGAAAAACGGCGAAGATAAAACTATGCATTCAGTCGGGTGTGAAATTATGGTTACAGAGATCGTCATTCTTTGTTTGTTTGATTTGATGTTTTACGTCCCCGGCAACACTATTAAGGTCATTTTGGAGACGTTGCTTCCAATTTTGCGGGACTTTTACGCGACATTGAGATGAATTGACATCTCAAGCCCTGTCGCCCAATGAAACCAATAGGGTTTATAAGCATGGGCGGTTCAACTCGCACCGCTTTGCCTGGTCAGGCTTAGATCTCTAAGCAGTTTACCAGTACTCGTGTGTGGGTCGGTTTCAGCTCTGCGTGGAAGCATCATGCAGCCCATTTATTTCTTCAAGCCAGAGATCGTCAGTCTCATGTTAAATTGAACTAGCTTCAACTCATATCATAAGATAGACAGTGAAATTCCGTTATGAAGACCACCTAAAATTAAGACTAATTCTACTTTAAGGGCGAGGATTGTGGCCACGTAAAATCGATTTAAGCCCCCCCCCCCCCCCCCCCCCAGTTGAAATCTTTCCACTGAACGTTCCAAGGCGGTTCTTCTGAGGCGGTTCTTCTTCATGTTGTTGTTTGTTACTTACTGTGTGTATCACTTGTGTCTTTCAAGTTTGGATGGCCATATGGCCATTTTGTGGGAAAGTAACTGTCCTTATGGCCTTCCTTTGTTTAGGTTTCCATTATGGTCTGGTCGCTTAATGTTTGTATTTCTTTCCCTTTGGTGTCTTTGGTGGGTGGAGTAAGTTAATTGTATCGATTCCTGATCTTTGTTTTACTTCTACTTAAAAAGCTTATTTAAAAGGCTGCAGGTATGTTTTCTTCGTGTTTTCTGCACACACAATGTCCTCTGGCCAGGGACCACCTTTTGGACTGTTCAAAAGTGGTCTTTAAGACCACTTTTGAACAGTCTTAAAGGTGGTCTTAATATAGGAATTTTACTGTATATCGTAATGTAGCGTATTCTGCTATTCTCTAAAACGGTTATTTTTCTGATGAACATTAATTTTATTTTTGTTTGTTTCTTATTTTACTCTAAACATAGATTCTGACTGCCTGTTACTTCACGAAAACACGCCTATATAATTTTGATTCCCTTGAACCCGACTGAGCTACCACCCAGCCAGCAAAGAATGCCGGGCCAAAGTCGGGCCGATAGCGGTACGACGTGGCAACGTCGTACCGCTATCGGCCCGACGTTGGCCCGTGGTTTGTGCTGGCAGGGCGAGAGCGAGTAAACATACACTTTGATACGACGAATATTACCGATGACATGGAGTCTAAATATGGTTTTCGGTTTGTTTGATTTGAGGTTTAACGTCACACTCAACACTATATACATTAGGTCATTTTGGAGACGTTGCTTTCAGTTATGTGTGACTTTTATCCGACATTGAGTTGAAACGACTTCTAAAGCCCTGCCATCCAATAAAACCCATAGGGTTTTATACATAGACACCCTGCACCACTTTGCCAGGGCAGGTTTAGATCCTCTTAGTGGTTTACCGGTACTCATATGCGGTCGGTTTCAGCTCTGCGTGGAAGCATCATGCAGCCCAGTCTATTTCTCCAAGTCCCGAATGGCGGGGGTCGTATCTGCAACAAAAGGTACAACACAAACTTTCAAGTATACTTGTGAGTTTCCAGCTTAGTATTTTCCAAAAAGGTGACTTTTGACTCACTGAAAGGACGTTTAGCTACTAAAAGTGCAAAACAGAAGTATGTTTAACTTACCTTGCAATATGTGCCTAGAAGGGATCTGTTCAGTAATTCCCAATGCGCATGCGCAGATGAAAATTTGATGGAGAAAGTTGAAGCCATGACCCGAAAAAGCACTTTACATCTCCAACAACTCGCACCCAAGCTAAATGATGGGGTTTCGAATTTTAAAAGAATATCCGTTTATCTCCCTTTGAATAAGAAATATAACATTTGTGAACGGCCATTGTTTGAATACATGGGAATATTTTGGGGGAATTCCTTTGAATATCGGTTTGTTACTAAATGGCCGTTTCACATCATGTCTGGCACCGATAAAAATCCATGGCACAAAATGTTTTTGCGATTTTAATTTTCAATTGGGTTACCATTGACAATTGTGTTCACTCATATTTTTCAGGATTGGAGGACCCTTGGCAAAATGCTTATTTCTTCAACCTGCTATGGCTGACATTCCTTACAGTTTTCAGACATGCCCTTGAATTGTTAATTAAAGGCACAATATGCAACAGTGTTAAGAGATGGAGTAGGAAACCTCGCTGGTGCTTATGCACATCTAAATTATTTTAGCAGGTATATGGCAAGGCGGCGCGAGTGAAATATTTTGGGTGAAATACAGTAGGCAAAATGAGCTGCTCCATGCATAATAGAAGTAAAACAAAGATCAGGAATTGATACAATTAACTTACTCCACCCATAAAAGACACCAAAGGGAAAGAAATACAAACATTAAGCGACCAGACCATAATGGAAACCTAAACAAAGGAAGGCCATAAGGACAGTTACTTTCCCACAAAATGGCCATATGGCCATCCAAAATTAAAAGACACAAGCGACACACACAGTAAGCAACAAACAACAACATAAATAAATCGCCACAGAAGAACCGCCTTGGAACGGTCAGTGGAATATTTCCACTGGGGGGCTTAAATCGATTTTACGTGGCCACAATCCTTGCCCTTACTTCCGTAGCGATTTAGACAAATAATTTGTTCAGTCCGCACGAAGGCCTCCTAACTCATCAGTGCAACATCTCCGTGAACACAAAAATCAAAGAACCACAGAGGTGAGACAACGGTGAGGACTCGACAGCAAGAAACCACTGAAATGCTGGAGCAAAAGAAAACCAACAGTTAGACTCCGATAGACATAAGTCATGCACATCATACGATGTATGCATGAGTGGTTTGTGGAGATTTTTTTACCATACAGTTGGCCGCTATAAGGCTGATTTCTATAAAATTTGCCTAAAAATCGCCAACCGCCAAATTGTGCCATATATAATTTTCATGCCAGTCACGATGTTGTGGGTGTTCGTTTAGACGGGGGTTATTCCATTGATTTATAGGGAAGTTTCTTCACCTTTTTTTTCTAGGGGAAATACTATTTTAAGGCAAATCAATTATCTACTCGATTTTTGCTATATAGCTATGATTGTGGACGGCATCTTCACTTTGCCACGATTTTAGCGAGCTAGCACGAGTATGCATGATTTTCCGGTAGTATTCATAAGTATAAATACCCTGAAAAACGAACACTATTCAGCAGCAGGTCAAGTGCGAACAGTTGAACACAACATTGTGGCGGGACAATGAAAGTATATTGAAAGGTTTGTTAAATCTATGTTTAGTATCATTTTTGTATGGACATGCTTGTAGGTTTTTGGGGGGTTTACTTCTAGTATACCCCAACTTTCTGAAGCCTATTCTGGATTCACTTTGAAGCCTCTGTGGTGTAGTGATTAGGCTACTAGCTTTGCCAGCTAGAGGTCACAGTATCGATCCCAGGTTTCTTCAGAAGTAGAATGAGTCTTTTATGCGAGGTCCTGTCTCATTCTGACCCTAGATGTTGGTGAGACGTTAAGTTTGGACACCCGCTCATTCTAGATTCATTTAGGCTTTTATAGACCCCTTTTGTAGAATATAATTAATAAACGTCGGGTCACTTGTTCGATCCATAACTTTTGACTAGCAGTGGTTAGAAAACCGTAGTCCCGTCTCTATATGATATCAGGTGTAGAGGGGACGTAAATTTAAGTTGGGTTTAACCATATCTTCATCATCAGGGCAAACTCTTACAAGAGCCTGTCGGGTTATCCGTGATGATGAACCGTGATGAATTTGATTTTACAAGCATATCCATGTTGAGTAGAAATAATTTGGTTCAAGAAGAATTGCGAGTTCATTTTGTAATGGTGCCGTTTCTGTTTGAGAACTCGGTTTGTACATGTATGTACATAAAAAGAACTTGATGATGATTAGTGAGAGTATTTGGTCGCCATACGTTATAACGGCCTGAGCGACGTTGATGACGTCAGCTGCGTCATCAGCGTCACGAGGACGGTTGTGACGTGGTGCTTACCAAAATACGGAAAGAATTTACGGCAAACAGTGTTGGTCCTATGAGACACTAACAAATGTTGTGGAGAATAGATGAAAATCTTCCTGTTTTTAGTTTTTAGCTGTTGTTAATATAATGAATTTGTGAAGAGCTATATTTGTGAGCCGTGTCGCGGAGAAGGATATGAAATTGTTTGTTATGTTTCCTGTAATTGACGGGTAACCGGGTAGCGCAAAGGCGTGGTCTGTTCAATTGCCTCTTACCTGTGCTAATGTAGTGAGCACGAATTTGATGAGTATTATGCTCAAAAGTAGTGAGCATTATACTGGTGTTACTAATTACCGGTGTATTAACTGTTCAAGTCAGTATATAAAACAAACTGTTCTACCGATTCTGATAAATTGTGTCTAGTCAAACTATTGTTTCATTCCTCCAAAGGAAATAAACAATATTTGTTTTCAAAATAAACTTCAACCCGCTAAATACTTTATTTATATTGGACTACCCCTTTCACCATCTCGAATGTCCGGTGTTACTAATGACCGGTGTATATGTTAACAAATCCTGTAGAAAAGTATTTGGGTATAAGAGCCTACATGTGATGAGGTTCTGTAATGTAATAGTAATTGGCCTTCAAAATGAAAGCAAACACGGTCTTTTTGAAATAAAAATCAAAAATGAGTTCCTTTAAGACCAATGAAAACATTCATAAGAAAGAAAATGGGTCATACTACGTAGTTTCGGCTAATAAAGCCTCATCAGTGACCCTGTAATGATCCGGCAAAGAAAGCCAGAGGAAACATACTGCAATTATGCGAATTTCGAATAGGCAGTTTTTTTTCTGTTTCTACACCGTTTTTATGAAGTGTACCATTTTATTAATTACACATGTTGGAACATAACATTAGATTTTAAAAAGAAAATCAAGTGTCACAATTAGATCTAGTTATTATTATCGTTTTAATTATTATAATTGCATTTATGGAAGGTATATAACCACAACTATGTATTATATCACAGAATACATATTGCATATTATGTTTTACCCTTCAAGAGGTAGTACCAGAAAGGGGAGAAACTAACAAGATAAAATGCCTTCATCCATATTTGGGTATCATGTGACTTACGCGTAAAACAAAAGGTTTCACGTCATTGTTTTTATCTATACATCGAGAAATAGACTGTCAAAAAGTTGGATACGAGCAGACACACTTTATAAACTATTTAAAGGAAAATTTTAGGTTTTTATGCAATAACAGTGAACCTACATCATGATTAATTATGACTACAGATATAAGAAGTCAGTTAACCTGAGAAACGGACAATTCTGTTATAATTTTTTTCCTTAACAGACAGAGAGAAAAACATCTTGTAAGCACTGAAGGGGGAAATTTCGAATGACAACAATGCACGCGTTAGTAATTCGGGTAAAACGGAATACACCGGTAATTAGTATACACCGGTAATAGGTGCATAAGGGATAATTGATTTCTGTAGTGCTCAGTAAGGAAACATAGACTTTGAGTATTCTTGTGTCAAGCGCTGGGTGCTGATAATTTAATGCACAGTCAAGTTGAGTTCTGCTGTACAGTTATTTGTCGCATGCAGCAATCAGCATGTGTGTCTGGTCGGCGCATGCGCAATAACGGTATATGCATGAACATAATCTGACTTCTCCGGGAAGGGGGTCATGATATAGCACGTATGTTTTGTGAACTGTATCTTAGTCGAATTATCGTAATTTGCAGGCACAACAATGCGTGGTGACCTGCTGCTCCCTGCAACATAGGAGCAGGTACTGGTACGATCCATCGGTTAAGAGTCCAGAAAGGACGGACTAAACCAATAGCAGACCGTCGAGGCCATATTAAACAGGTCGTGGGAAACAACCTGAAGTCGATTAAAACGATGTAGTTCTAAGTTACCGGGACTTCGAGTTTTTGATCGATAATAATATAGTTCCGTGATCGACAATAAGGTCGACAGACTAGTCGACGGTATGGTCGACAGAAGCGCGCGAGAGGATTCACCCTAAGTGAACTGATAATCTAGCCAGTCGCGTTTTTTTTGTCTGTATGTTGTTTCTTCTTAATTTGTTGTTGTTTTTGTTATTTGCTTCTGTAGACATTCACGTCACCCCGGCCCGAGCACAGAACATTGTTTTGCCTTCGGGACGGACGTCGTGAATGGGCGATAGAAGCAAATAAATGTGATGTGTTAGTATTGTTGTATATAGATACTGTATATAATTCTTGTCATTCATATGATATATTTCTTGTGCCTTACCCCACAGCTGCCCGTACACCTGTCAGGGATCACGCTCGGTTGTCTTGTCAGCATGGGGGTTTGCGGGACGCCGTAAACCCACATGTAACAAACAGTATAGAACTATTTTGATAAAGGGCAAGTTTTCATGAATTCAAATAAGTCGTTTTAACTTTCTTTCTAAGAAAAAATGACAACACGACCCATTGGCTGTTGAAGGCAATCCTGTACCATGATAATTGCTAAGAGAGCCAGTTTTGATAAACCAACAGCAAATAGGGTAATTTTTCCAAAAGTAGGGAAAAAATGAATTTGTTACCTCTGGGATTACCATGTTAACAAAAGCCATTCATGTATCGGAACTTTTGTGAGTATATTAGGAAACACATCCGTGTGCTGAACGGCGTCTTTCGTATCTCCAAAAACTGACTTTTTAAAGATGAAAATCTGTAATAATGTTCTTATTACTTGTCCAAATATATATATTGTGGATAATCGTTAGAACAGCTTCATTCAGGCGGTTGTGTTGAGGAGCCACATCCTGTGTTTTTACTTAAGTGAAATAATGTATACTCCTGTATTTCTGTTCTCTGTATAAAGTAAGGTTTTGCTTGTTTTGTTTAATTTGAGGTTTAACGTCCCCGTCAACACTGTAAAGGTCATTTTGGAGACGCTACTTCCAATTTTGTGGGACTTTTACTCGACATTGAGATGAAATGACATCTACAGCCCTGTCGCCCAATGAAACCAATAGGGTTTATAAGCATGGGCGGTCCGACTCGTACCCACCGCTTTGCCTGTGCAGGCTTAGATCCTCTAAGCAGTTTACCAGTAATGGTGTGCGGGTCAGATTCAGCTCTGCGTGGAAGCATCATGCAGCCCATATATTTCTTCAAGCCCCGATGGGCGGGGGCCATAAAGTAAGGTTAATAGGGGTGTTCAGCTAATGAGACAGCAATTTTATTATTCGATGACTTGACAAATTGTTCTTTTATTATTCGCTTGGCGTTAATGATCTTGTGTCATTTTCCAATTTGTCTATGCTGATCACTCAAAAATGTAATAGTCTGTTTTATCAAATGAAATGGTAGTTTTGGATTACGACAGGCAATTTGCACATAATAAATCCCCAGTACAAGTCCACCGATTAATCTATCAGTCGCCCATCGAAACACAAAAAAAAGGTTTTGTTTTGTTTTCGAGTTTAACGGCTCAGTCAACACTATTTAGGTCATTTTGAGCCGGTCAGTTTACCTTTCCACACTTTCTTGGGCAGGCTTGTACGTAAGCGGTTAACCAGTACAGTGCACAGTCTTTCGCCAGAAACTGACAACTGGCCTTCTTGAATTAGCGGAAGGGAGAGAATGACCGTAGAAAAGATTTCATGATCAATCTCCACACAAAAAGGTAGAGGAATAAGCCGGATGAATAAACCCGGTTTGTACCATGCAGCTACGAGGAAGAAACGAATAAGTTGTGCGTCTCTAGAAGTCGGCACGACCGAGTCCATTGTTTCAGGCAAATACCTTTAGAAGCATGCTAATTTGTTCAAGATACGGAAAAACCAACAAACCGCCATGTTATGAGTCATAATGATATCCTTTCGATCTCCTGTAAAGGAATGTTGTTTGTACACATTAGAATCGCCTCAAAAAGGCTGTTCTAACGAGTGCATACAACATACCTTTACCAGGAAAAGAGGGCCACGTGGAAGATTAGTACTACTACTAAATGTGTTACCCTCCACAAATAAGGTCGGTTATTATTATTATTATTATTATTATTATTATAACAAATCAGACAAAACTTATTTATGGCTATTAAGGGATATGTCGAGAGGTTGTGCGTTCGAATCCGGCCACCGGTATCGAGTTGTGTCCTTGGGCAAGACACGTAATGACACTGCTCCACTCCACTCTAGAACTCGGCACTAACGAGCCGATTGTTTGAGGCAAATACCTTTAGAAGCGAGATACGGAAAAACCAACAAACTGCCATGCCATAAGGCATAAATGATAATGATTTTTGAATATCCTTTCGTTCTTCTGTAAGGGAAATGTTGTTTGTACACATTTGAATTTAGAATCGCCTCACAGAGGCGCTTCTAATGAGTACAAACACCATACCTTTACCTTACAAATCAGACAAAACTTAATGTATGGCTAATAAGTATGGGAATGGGAACACCTCAAGGTGAGGCAACTCCTGCAAAATTATTTTTTTCTCCCATGTCAACAGAGGTCAACTCTTAAAGGAAAGAATTTGCTCCTTTGGAGCAAATTCTTTCCTTTAAGAGTAGACCTCTGTTTCATTGGGACAGGGCTTATAGAAAAGCGAACAGGAAGTCCCGAAAACTGTCTCCTTCTGAAAAATGACGGAAAAATGTGCTTAAGGGATATGGACGAGTTCCTTAGAGCTTGAGGAATAAGATCGAATTAGCCATTGTGAACTAGCCATTCGTTTTCGAGTTATCAAATTTTCACTGTAGTTTAATGCTAGTACAGCTACTTTTAAACTTTAATGACTCGAACGCCTTTGGGACAATAAAATATACTCGAGACATGGGTAGTTCGAGTCATTGAGTGGGTAGTCATAGCACCAAGTCAGTAGGCATTATGCTGCAATTAAATAAAGGCATGACTGTGTACTCATTACAATCGCCTCTTCTAGATAAGTACATGAAAAAATATCTTCCTTTTTTTTTTTTTTTTTTTTTTTTTTTTTGGGGGGGGGGGGGGGGGGGTTGGGGGGTTGAAGGGGGTTAGTCGTATTTTGGTAGTTGACAAACAGTGCAGGCCCTGATCAGACGCCGCACAACGCGGATCAGAGCCTTCACTGTTTGCAAAAAGTTCGGCCCTTTTTCAAACAAGTTTTGAAGCAAACACCAATCCGCACAATATCGTATTTGAACCTGAAATGAACAGTGGTATATCACGTGAATAAGTCCGTGAAATGAACACCCCCTTAAACTCCACTTTATATAGAGAGAAATTGTGTCAGCTTGACATCCCTAAATTTCAAAATGGAATCCTGCCATATATAAGGAGGAAGATTCCATTTGGTACAAACAGGGTTAAGAATGCCCTATATACTCATAGAAGGTGAAAATAGTATCATATCCCCAGCATGCTGCCTGATCTTGTGATAAAATTTACCCTCAGTGGCTCAAACTACCTGTATTTCGAACATGTTGTCATGGTCATAAACTTTTATGAGTCATTTCAGTTCATTGCGATAACACACCCGTGTGACATAGTGCATTTATATATCTCCAAAATGGCTTCTTTTCTGAAGAAAATCCGTAATATGTTTCTTATTCGTACTGCAAACATAGGTTGTGGGTGCTCGTTAGAACCGCCTCAATGAGGCGGTTCTAACGAGTACCCACAACCTATGTCTTGATGCAGGAACAAGAAAAATATGTATACCCCCGTACACCCCATTTTTCTCTATATAAAGTATAGTTTAATTGGGTGTTCATTTCACGGACTTGTTCACTTGATGTACCACTGTTATTTCCAGGTTCAAATACGATATTTTGCGGCTTGGTGACTTTGTTTTGTTTGAATAGAAGTTTAATGTCCCAGTCAACACTATATAGGTCATTTTGGAGACGCTGCTTCCAATTGTGTGGGACTTTTACCCGAGACTGAGATGAAATGACATCTCCAGCTTGCGCCCAATAAAACCAAAAGGCTTATGTGCATTGGACGGTCTGACGCATGCCACTCTGTCTGGGCAAGCTTAATTCTTCTAAGCGGTTTAACAGTACTCATGTGTGGTCAGTTTCAGCTCTGCGTGGAAGCACCATGCAGCCAAATCTATTTCTCGAAGCCCCGATTGGCGGGGCGAGCTTGGTGACTTTAAACCCATCTTTGACTACTACATACACGCGTTGAGGGTGGGGGTGGGGTGGGTTGGGGGTGGGTTGGTGCGAGAAGGGGGGGGGGGGGTGGTGGTGGTTGAGCAAGGCTTGCTGTACTTGCAGCAAGTTAGGGAAGAGGTTCTTTTGTTTCTTCATTTTCATTCATTGTCATCTTTCTCCCTTGTACCTTCCCATTCATCTCCTCTACTATCTCTTTTATCTCTTTTCTCCCTTTCTTTACATTACGAAAACACGCCTATACAAATACAATGTAAATTTTACTGCCTAAAAACGAAATTTTTAGATAAAAAATTGTGATATTTATCTTATTTCTGCTCAAAATATAAATTGTGGATACTCGTTAGAACCGCCCCATCGGGGCGGTTCTAACGAGCACTCACAATCTATGTTTTAGAGCAGAAATAAGAAAAATAAGGTGCACCCCTTTTTTCTATAATGCCATAAAATTGCCATCAATCATTATATAGAATGAGAGATTAGATGAAACTATTTTCCATTGCTTGAAATTGTATTTTATATTCTTAATGCTGTACCCATTTACATTAGCTCGTGGATATACATAAGAACCTTTCTAAATAGTGCAAAGAAAAAAAAAAAAAAAAAAAAAACATGGAGTGCATTCTAGGTTATTTTTCTATTCTATTTGTGATATTTGTTCCTTATAAATACAGCTGTTCATCAAACGAGTACCCACAACCTATGTCTCTTTAACCCATTTTGTACCGGAAACCCCAAAACGGGTAGTTGGCAAACACTGCAGGCCCAGATCAGACGCCACAGAACGCGGTGTCTGATCAGGGCCTCCACTTTTTGCTGAAAGTTCAGTCATTTTCCAAATAAATTTTGAAGAAAACACAACCTGACACCCCTAAATTTTGAAATGGACTCCTGCTATATATAAAGAGGAAGATTCCATTTGGTAAAAAAAGAGTTAAACATAGTTTGTGGCTGTTCTTTAGAGGCGGTGGTTCCAAGTAAGGCGGTTCTAACGAGTACCCGCAAACTATGTCTTGGAGCAGTAATAAGAAAAAAATAATGTATATTCCTTTATACCCCAGTTTCCTTTATATATATAGTGGGGCTTAAAGGGGTCTATGTTACAGGGACTTGTTAACGTAATGCAAATTAGACCGCCAGCATGGTTTGTTTGTTTTGTTACGTCCCCGTCAACACTGTAAAGACGGGTGTAAAAAATAGCTGTGTTTCCGCTAACATGCTGAAAAAAAATTTTGTCCGTAGGTGGGAGAAACTTTTTTTATTATTATTTTATTTTTTCTCCCGATAAGAACAGGGTCGGGCCTGTATTTTTTATGTGTTTTTGTTTTTGTACGGGTGTTTTAATAACAAATTGTCATGTTGAGGCTTGCAATGTATATCATGCCATGATTCATTTTAGATGCTCAAAAATGTCAGCTCTGTATTTTGGAAGTTACTAATTGCCAAAAGCTACCAAAATGTACTTAAAATGCGAAATCACTATGGGAAAATGCAAAGGCGACACTGGGTAGGGTCGGAAATTGAGAATGGTAGGGTCGGTGTTTTAATTTTAATTTTGTTCTTTTATCGATAAATATAGTAGAGTCTGTGGGGGGGGGGGGGGGGGGGGGGTTCGGGCTTACATCCAGCAAGAAGGTTTTTATAGGAATGTACGGCACCCGCCCATCGGGACTTGAAGAAGTTGATGGGCTGCGTGATGCTTCCACGCAGAGCTGAATCCGACCGCACACGAGTACTTGTAAACTGCTTAGAGGATCTAAGCCTACCCAGGCAAAGCGATGTGAGTCGACCCGTCCATGCTTATAAACCCTATTGGTTTTATTCGGCGACAGGGCTTGGGATGTCATGTCATCTCAATGTCGGGTAAAAGTCCCACAAAATTGGAAGCGACGTCTCCAAAATACCTGTATAGTGTTGACGGGGATGTTAAACCTCAAATCAAACAAACAAACAAACAAAAAAAACAAACAGGATGTTTATCAATAATTCTGAAAAAAACATGCTTATAAGCCTTCTAGTATATGAAAGTAGAGGCGCTTGATAAGACAAACAAAATACTTAGATTAACACGTCTCTTGCTGAATATTCATTCTAGCCACGCCCATTTCTGACTTTGAACCAATCAGATTACTTGATGTAATTTATTCCTACAAATTCATAAACTGAATGTCAAACAGTGTAGATCCTGATCAGATGGCTTCTTCAGAAGCCATCTGATCTGGATCTACACTGTTTGCAAAGATAGGGGTTGTCGTGAACAGCATGATAAGGGTTTAGTTAGACAAAATTTCAGCGATCAGGAACAGAAATAATCATATGCCACATCCTATTCGGTTAATCAAATGGGACAGATAAACGTACGTTTACTTTCCAAATGGATGAATGAAAATCCGATTTAGCACTCTGAGCTAATTCAGCAGACGACAAATCGTTGATATTTTTTTCATTCAAAATTGTTACTGGTGATTATTTATACCAGTTAAAAGGACCTGACTTCCACAATTTGCATGAAATGTCAAATACTGCTTTCTGGGGGAAAATATTTAAAAATGGCGTCTGCAGAAAATAATACCAGCATGCAGGGCGTTAAAAATGGCAATTCAGATATGCAGACGTAATAAAAATTATATATCGCTCACACAAATGTTTTACAAAACATTATTAAAACAGTTTTGTTTGTTGGTTTGAGGTTTAACGTCCCCGTCAACACTGTAAAGGTCATTTTGGAGACGTTGCTTCCAATTCTGTGGGACTTTTACCAGACATTGAGATGAAATGACAGCTCAAGCCCTGTTGCCCATTGAAACCAATAGGGTTTGTAAGCATGGAGGGACCGACTCGTACCGCTTTGCCTGGGCAGACTTAGATCCTCTAAGCGGTTTACCTGTACTCGTGTGCGGGTCGGTTTCAACTCTGCGTGGAAGCATCATGCAGCCCATCTTTTTCTTAAAGCCCCGATGGGCGGGGGCCTTAATGAAAACAGTAATCACACTTATGATAGAACGAAACCGCAGTATATGCACCACCAAACACCAGTCAGTGGGACTGACTGTCCTAGAGATATTACAATGCCCCTTATAGGCTGCACTTAACACCCGTATTAAGGGAATTGCCCCAAACTAGAAGCAAAGGCAATGGTCGGGACGTGGTTCTCTGTCTCTGGTCGGAGTCTAACTGTTGGTTTTCTTTTGCTCTAGCGTTAGTTATTTCTTGCTGTCGAGTCCTCACCGTTGTTTCATCTCTGTGGTTGTTTGATTTTAGTGTTCTCGGAGATGTTGCACTGATGAGTTAGAAAGCCTTCACGCGGACTGAACAAATTGCGGCCGCGTAAAATCTTTAAAGCGAGCCAGTGAAATACTTTTCGCTGACCTTTCCAAGGCAGTTCTTCTGTCGCGGTTTATTTGTTTTTGTTTGATTTGAGATTAAACGTCCCCGTCAACACTGTAAAGGTCATTTTGGAGACGTTGCTTCCAATTTTGTGGGACTTTTACCCGACACTAAGATGAAATGACATCCCAAGCCCTGTCGCCCAATGAAACCAATAGGGTTTATAAGCATGGACGGTCCGACTCGTGCGCACCGCTTTGCCTGGGCAGGCTTAGATCCTCTAAGCGGTTTACCAGTGATTTTCGTCTTTGAATGTGTGTATCGCTTATATCTTTTTGTTTTCGATAATCAATTGGCCATTTGGTGAGAAAGTAACTGTCCTTTTGGCTTTCCGCTATTGAGGTTTCCATTAGAGTCAAGTTATTTTATGTTTATGTTTCTTTCCCTTTGGTGTCTCTCATGGGAGGTGCGGGTTTATTGTATCGAGCCCTGATCATTGCCTTCACTTCTATTTTATTTACCGTGATTGGGTTAATGGCCATGCATGTAGTCTGTCGTATAACTTTTATGTTGTAACCAATGTTTTTATATCGAAAGACTGATATTAAGAAATTGGATACTAAAGTCATTGCAAGAATATATTTTTCTGAATATATACTAAACAGAAGTAAAGGCAATGATCAGGAATCGATACGATTAACCATACCTCCAATCACACTACTAAAACACACCTATACAAATACAGTGTAACCTTTATCGCCGAAAAAATGAAAATTTTGAGATGAAAAATTATGTTTTTTCTTATTTCTGCTCTAAAATATAGATTGTGGGTACTCGTTAGAACCGCCTCAATGAGGCGGTTCTAATGAGTACCCACAATCTATATTTTGAGCACGAATAGGAAAAAATAAGGTTTACCCCTGTAAACCCCAGTTTTGCTATATAAAAGTGGGGTTCAAGGAAGTCAAAATTATATAGGCATGTTTTCGTGATGAGAGACAACAAAGGGAAAAATAACTAGACCCGAATGGAACCACCAACATGACACTTTCCACAAAATGGTCAGCATAAAATGCAGGTTCCTAAGAGTTTGCTTGCAGTTGCACGTGAAGCCAACAGGGTTTGAGATGTCATTTCATCTTAATGTCGGGTCCAACCAAGCGGAAGCAAATGAAACAAAACTAGAGTAGATACAGAAAATTACACAGCTCTAATATGGCCTGGCATACACGCAGCCTGATCTGCCCCTTGGCTGTTCAAACGTTGCTTTTAGTATATTAGTTGTATTCTTATCCGAGCTTGAAAAATCTAAACCTTTTTAAACGTCTGGGGATGTTGCGAATTTAATAACCATTTCTGTTATCCGTCAGAATTTAAATGGATTTTATTGTTATTGGAGTTTAGAAGTCAGGATCAAGCCTCCTGGGATTTTAGGGATGAAACAAATATGCCAACGGATTTATGGAGTACGCATGCACCCTCAAGAGAAGCAAAAACTTCAAACTTGAACGGCTTACTTTGTTCTAAAACATCACGAAACCACGCCTATAAAATTCTGTGCCCCTTGAACCTGGGTTTTACAGGGGTATACCTTATTTTTCTTATTTCTGCTCCAAATATAGATTGCAGGCACACGTTAGAACCGCCTCATCAACGGTTCTAATGTGTGGCCAAAACCTATATTTGGAACAGAAATAAGAAAAATCTTATTTCTGCTCCAAATATAGATTGTGGGCACACATTAGAACCGCCTCATCGAGGCGGTTCTAATGTGTGCCCAAAATCTATATTTGAAACAGAAATAAGAAAAATACCACAATTTTCATCATAAAATTATTATTTTTTCGGCGGTAAAATTTACAATGTAATTGTATAGGTGTGTTTTAGTAATGGAAAAGAAGAAAAATAGCTCAGACAGGGGAACCGTTTTTCGGGTTTCTGTTTTGCTGTTTAAGATGAGAAAAATTATCTTTTAAGAGGTGACCTATTTGTGGTCTTTAGTTTATCAATCCACCAATAGTTACTAAATGAATCGCTTTACGTGTGTGAATTCGGGTTTAACGTCGCTTTCAACATTTTTTCAGTCATCTCACGACGGTGTCTGGTTGTAACAGGGAGCTCAATGCTCACTGTTATAGTCCTGCCTCACTGAAGTATCATGTCCCAGACACATTACATGATACCACACCAAGTCACATTATCCTGACACTGGGTCGACCAGTCCTAGCTCTACCCCGTCAATCTGAGTGCCAAGCGAGGAGCAGCTAGTACCATTTTTAACGACTTTGGTATGTCGCGGCCCGGGATCGAACCCGTGACCTCCCGTTCCCCGGAGCGGACATTCTACAAACTGAGCTATCGGGGCCGGTCATGAATATCTTTACGTAAACACGTTTATACAAATACATTGTTAATTTTACTGCCGGAGTAAACGAAATTTTTAAGATGAAAAATAAAATGTGATATTTTTCTTATTTCTGTTCAAAATAATAGATTGTAGGTACACGTTAGAACCGCCTCATTGAGGCTATTGCAACGAGTGCCTGCAATCTATATTTTAGAGCAGAAATAAGAAAAAAACAAAGACCCCAGTTTTCCGTATAAAAGTGGGGTTCAAGGGGGTCAGAATTATATAGGCGTGTTTTCGTGATTTGATGTATATTGTTAATATCTTCAAGACCATCACGAAAACACGCTTATATAATTCTTGAACCCCACTTATATGTACAGTCGAACTTCGATGGCTCGAACCCCTCTGGGACCACGAAAATCTGTTCGAGGCTGGGGTAGTTCGAGCCACTGAGGGTTACTGTCAGGAGGCATAACGAGATACTTTTAGACATCTGTTCGGTGTTCTATAATGAAAATGAATGCTGTGTGTACTCATTAGAATCGCCTCATCGAGGCGATTCTAATGAGTACACACAGCATACATTTGCAAGATAAAATACTAAAATCTCCTTAATTATCCCCCACTATTTCATATATAGAAGATTTCGCAAGGGGCTCAAGAATGGGTTCGACACATCCATGGTAAACGAGCCATCGGTGTTCGAGCCATCGAAGTTCTACTGTATAGTAAAACTGGATTTTACAGGGGTAAACCTTATTTTTCTTATTTCTGCTATCAAATATAGATTGTTGGTACTCGATACCGCCCACATCACGAAAACACGCATATATAATTCGGATCCCCTTGAACCCACTCTTATATTGTAAAACTGGGGTTTACAGGCGTAAACCTATTTTTTTTCTTATTTCTTCTCTATAATATAGATTGTGGGTTCACGTTAGAACCGTTTCGTTAGAACCGTCTCGATGAGGCGGTTCTGTCGTGTACCCACAATCTATATTTTGAACAGAAATAAGAAAAATATCACAATTTTTCATCTTGAATTTTCTTTTTTTTTTTCGACTGTTTACTATACATGTAGGCGTGTTTTCGTAATGAAATATCCGGGTAACTATTAATAGCTGCACGTTTTTCGGAGTGCTGTGCAATGAGGATTATCTGTAACCTGCAAAGCCTTGTTATGACCCAGCAACTCCTACTTTCAGCTATTTACAGTCGAACTTCAATGGCTCGAACACCTTTGGGACCTCAAAATCTGTTCGAGACAAGGGTAGTTTGAGCCACTGAGGTTACTACCAGGAAGCATAACGAGATACTTTTAGACATCTTTTCGGTGTTCTATAATGAAAATGCATGCTGTGTGTACTCATAAGAATCGCCGCATCGAGGCGATTCTAATGAGTACACACAGCATCAATTTGCAAGATAAAAGACTAAAATCTCCTTAATTATCCCCTACTATTTCTTATGTAGAGGAAATCGCTAGGGGCTCAAGAATGGGTTCGACGCATCCATGGCAAACGAGCCATCGGTGTTCGAGCCATCGAAGTTCTACTGTATATAGTTCTGACCCCCTTGAACCCAAATTTTATATAGTAAAACTGGGGTTTACAGGGGTGAACCTTATTTTTTTCTTATTTCTTCTCTAAAAATATAGATTGTGGGTTCACGTTAGAACCGTTTCGTTAGAACCGTCTCGATGAGGCGGTTCTAACGTGTACCCACAATCTATATTTTGAACAGAAATAAGAAAAATATCACAATTTTTTCATCTTGAATTTTCTTTTTTTTTTTATAATTAAAATATCCGGGTAGCTATTAATAGCTGTGCAAGGAGGATTACCTGTAATCAGCATGTTTGTTTGTTTGTTTGTATTGGAGTTTAACGACCCAGTCAACACTATTTAGGCCATTTTTGAGCCGGTCAGTTTACCTATCCACACTTTTCCTGGACAAGCTTATACTATACAGAAGCGGTTAATAGTGCACATCCTTTCGACAGAAACCGACAACTGCTCTTCTTGAATCAGTGGATGGGAGAGAATGGCCGTAGAAAAGATTTCATGATCAATCTCCATGAAAGAATGTTGACGACCCCGGCAGGTATCGAACCTGTGTCCCCCTGATCACCAGTCAGACGCGCATCCGACTGAGCTAAAAGGCCGGCGTACTTTGTTAGATTAAGAATTGCTGATAGATGTATGACCTATCTCTGACAACTGCTTGATAGAGTAGACCCTTTAGCTCCGTGGTTATGACATTGAAATTTTCATCCGATCTATCTGGTTACCAATCATTTTTCTTGCACACAATATAAGGAAATCTGTGGTTTTAGCCTGGAATAGAAAATCTGTTCTAATCCTGGTGTTCTTACACAGGATCTGAGTAAAAATCGAATACTCTCACGTGTTTGGTATGCACTGGTTAATACGACCTCATATGCACCGTCGTTAAGATTGACGACACAGCACGTTAAGTGACGTCACTAAATACCACTATAGTGCCATCACAATATGGCGGACGTCGGCAATCGAAGTGACTGCAGTGTTAAAATCCACGTTCAGAAATGGAAGGCATGCAAGAAAAAGAATTCTACATGGGTGTGAGGGGGTGATAGAAAAATCCGTCCCTCCGCAGCATTGTCCGGCATCACTCCACAAGCCTCGTGATACCGGATAGTGACCTCGGTACTGATTTTTCCATCCATCCCTCACACCCATGTAAGATGCTTATATTCTAGCCTACGCTCAGAGACAATCGACCCGACAGTGCTACCAGAGCTTTGATTTCACAGAGACGTAGAATTGCTTTTAAACAGTGAAGTTCTTTCCTTCCAAGAAAAAGGGTGGCTGCGATTATTGTTCTCAAGCATTTCGTTTAAGACTCTTTCATTTGAAGAGGCTAAATTTATTGCAAATACAAAATGAAATAATCAGATTTTTTTCCTTTTTATAATGGCTGACAATGATACAGAGGACCCTCCCCATATTACTCCAAGAAACAAATTTTATAGACATTTGATAGAATCGCCTCGGTGAGGCGATTCTAACAAATGTCTATAACAATTATATCTTGGAGTATTAGATAACAAGACACTTTCATGACCCTGGACTCGATTTGTGCATTTCCAACCAGAGGGCCGAACCGAGGCTAAGCCTCTAGCTAAGTAGTCATTCCATTCGAATTGTCGTGTGTGTGTGTGTGTGTGTGTGTGTGTGTGTGTGTGTGTGTGTGTGTGTGTGTGAATTCGGGTTTAACGTCGCTTTCAACAATTTTTCGGTCATATCACGACGGTGTCTGGTTGCGAGAGGGAGCTCAATGCTCACTTTTATAGTGCTGCCTCACTGAAGTATCATGTCCCAGACACATTACATGATACCACACCCAGTCACATTATCCTGACACTGGGTCGACCAGTCCTAGCTCTACCCCGTTAATCTGAGTGCCAAGCGAGGAGCAGCTAGTACCATTCTTAACGACTTTGGTATGTCGCGGCCCGGGATCGAACCCGTGACCTCCCGTTCCCCGGAGCGGACACTCTACCAACTGAGCTATCGGGGTCGGTTCGTTTTGTCGTTATAACGAATGTCGGTATAAAAAAGGGTTGACTGTATCTGGCGTATCAATATACCTTGAAATAACAGACACAGCACATTTATAATGAAAGAGCGATTTTCTTTATGGACGTATTTATTGCAATTCGAAGAAAGCAAATTGAATATACAATTCACTTATGAAAGTCAAGTGGCTCAAATAACGTCTACAGGCGGATTATTACGATAACCGTGTTCTTTATCTCTTACCAACGACAAGTTCCCACACTAAATTGAAGTAAAAGAAATGATGTTAACCCACACCTACCATCAGAGACACCAAAGGGAAAGAAGCATTAATATAACATAACCAGACCCTAATGGAAACATCAACAGCGGAAAGCCAAAAGGACAGAAACGTTCCCACAAGATGGCCTATTGGCTATCCAAAACAAAAAGATTTTTTTTTTTTGATCTTGGTTTTACGGCCCTTTCAAAATCATTTCACTCATATCGAGCCGACCGTTAATCAGAGGTGGGGCGAAAACCGGAGTACCCCGAAAAAACAAACAAAAAAAAACACCTGACCATCCGTTGCAGAACTTGGCGTACCACATATGACCCGAGCCAGGTTCGAACCCACAGCGGTGAGAGACCTAATGATTTAGAGTCAGCACTCGTATCCACTAGGCCACGGAGGCCCGTAAACAAACGAAAAGATATAAGCGAGACAAACAACAAACAAAAACAAAAATAAACCGCGACGGTAGAACCCACTTGGTACGGTGAGTGAAAAGAATTTTACTGAGGGGGGGGGGGGGGGGGGGGGGGGGGGAGTGGAGGCGGGAGGTTAAATCGATATTAGGCGGCCGCAATCCGCGCCCTTAATTCCGTCACGAAATAATTTGCTCAGTCCGCATGACGGCTTCCTAACTCATCGGTGCAACATCTCCGAGAATACAAAAAGCAAAGAACCACCGAGATGAAACAACGGAGAGGACACGAAATACTTCATCAAGGGAAAACCAACAGTTAGACTCCGATGGGCCCAACCAGAGACGGAGTATCAGGTACCAACCAACATTACATAAGTAAGCCTTTACGCTGGAACGGTCATTGAATCTTAGACCTGACCCACCGGCGTGCAGGGAAGCAAAGTTATCAACCGTGGTTGTGTTAACTACCATGCATGCTGTCTTTCGTGTACCCAATCTTTTTATATCGAAGGATGTTTTTACAAAATTTGGTACTGAAATCATCGCAAGTCCAAATTTATCTGAATTAAATACTAAGTCACCATTAAATTCGGGCACTGGGGCGCATAGCTATCGAAACATAAATTTCAACCATGGGATCCAACAATAGAAAAAGAGCTTTCTTAGATTTATCTGATGACGACCCGGAACCGACAACATTCACTTTTAAAGCAAATGAAAATTTTGCAAGATTTTTAGTGGTTTCGAGCAACGAAGAAAAGGCCGTAACTACACTCTCACCTTTTGTCATTGAAAAACAAATTGAAGCTTTAATTGGAACACCAAAAAATGTTAAAAAATTGAAAAACGGAACTCTCCTTATTGAAACTAATCGAAAATCCCAAACAGAAAACCTCCTCAAAATCACCAAATTTTTCAACCTTAACGTCTCTGTCACGGAGCACAAAACATTAAACTCATGTAAAGGAATACTCCGTGACAGAATGCTTAAACAAGAATCTGAAGCCAGCATTGTCGACTATTTGAAAGAGCAAGGAGTTACGGCCTGCAAACGATTTAAAATTAAAAAAGACGGAAATCTAATAGACACCAACACTCTACTGCTAACTTTCAACACAACTACGTTGCCGAAATCTCTAAAAATCTTCTACAGAATAATACCGGTCGAAATCTACGTGCCCAATCCTCTGCGATGTTTTAATTGTCAGAGGTTTGGGCATCATGAAAATGATTGTACTGTCCCTGATGGATCTGTGTGTGAGAAGTGTGGTGGTACTGATCACCACACTGTCAACTGCAAGAATTCTCCAAAGTGTGTGAACTGCGGAAAAAATCACCTATCCAAATCAAACGTCTGTGAAGTTTGGAAAACGGAAAAAGAAATTATGAAAATCAAAGTCACTCAAAACGTCACATATTTGGAAGCTAAGAAAATTCATCAAAATAAACCAGAAACCACATTCGCCAAAGTTGTTCAATCACTTAACAGCAAACCTGAAACCAAAGAAACATCAACACAATTCAACGAAAAAGATTTTGAAATTAAACCCCATTCTAAAGTTATTACCTCTTCTGTAAAACCCAAAACCACATCGTCACAACCTACATCTTCACAACCTACTACATCGTCACAACCTACTACATCTACTCATCATTCAAGAACAGAATCTAGACAAACTTCACAGACCAGTTCACAACCTAACGGCAAACATTCTAGCAGATCTCACTCCCGATCCACGTCGGGGACAGCAGATCAAAAAGAAAAAAACGGCAAAGAAAAGCATAAAGGATCAAACCCAAACAGTAAAGGGGCGTCTGCTGATCCAGTAAAACTGGCTAATCAGTACGGCGCCCTTGAGGACATGGAGTTGGACCATGATCCCTCAACGTTCTTAAAGCCTAATAATAAAAGATAAAGGATTAAATTCCTTGTTTTAATCTTCTCTCCATTCAACCATGGATAAGAAGTCAATAATTCAATGGAATTGTCGAGGACTGAAAGCCAATTTTAACGAACTTTTAATTTTAACTACACTTTTTTCTCCTAATGTCATTTGTCTCCAAGAAACTTTTTTGAAAACTACAGATAATATTAATTTCAAAGGTTACAGTATGTACAATCATATCACAACGGATAATCAGAAGGCATCAGGAGGTACATCAATCCTGGTAAAATCTGACGTTCCTCATAGGAAAATAGATGTAAACACTAATTTACAAGCTGTTGCTGTAAACGTCACTTTATCCAAATCCATAACGATTTGTTCTGTCTACCTTCCACCTCATTATAATTTTTCTAAACAGGATTTAGAAAATTTAACTAATCAATTACCTAGTCCTTATATATTATTAGGAGACTTTAATAGTCACAGCAAATTATGGGGTTGCTCGGATACAAATGACAAAGGAGAAATCATAGAAAATTTTATTGCTGAAAATGATTTATGTTTATTTAACGATAAACAACCAACATACCTTCATTCTCCCACAAGAAATTATTTTGCTTTAGATCTTTCAATTTGCTCTCCAAATATTTATCTAGATTTTGATTGGTCTGTTGTGGACGATCTCCATGGGAGCGATCATTTTCCGATAGTAATTGACGAAATTGCATCGACCCATGAGGATCGTCACCCCAGATGGAATTTGAGTAAAGCAAATTGGGAAAATTTTAATCAATTATGTAATGACAAACTTGATCCTGATTTTTTTAAAACTACAAATGCTATACAAGATTTTACTGATCAATTGATTGATATTGCTGAAAAATGTATTCCTAAATCCTCGACTTTTTCAAAACGAAACAAACCTTGGTTTAATGACGAAGTTAAAACTTCGATCAATAAAAGAAAATCTGCATTACGAAAATTTAATAAACAACCAACAAAAGAAAATCTTATCCATGCCAAACATATGCGAGCAAAAGCTCGCAAAACAATAAAATCGGCCAAAAAAGCATCTTGGCAGCAATACGTCTCCAAACTGAATACCAGAACACCAACTAAGAAAATATGGGACATGATTCGAAAAATTAGTGGCAAAAACAAATCAAATAAACCTGTCCATATCAAATCGAACGGAAATATATGTTCAACGGCTAAAGACATTTCCAATGCCTTGGGGGAAAATTTTCAGAAAAACTCCTCTAGCTCAAATAATTCAGAAAGTTTCCAAAATATTAAACAAGAACAAGAGAAAAAGAGTTTAAATTTTTCCTCATTAAATCACGAAAAATATAATTTGCCTTTCACTACTAAAGAATTATTAGATGCTCTCCATAAATCCCATGATACTGCTGTTGGCCCTGATGACATACACTATCAAATTTTAAAACATTTACCCAACAAGGCATTGGAAACTTTATTAAATATTTTGAATGATATTTGGATCACTGGAAAGTTCCCCGAAAACTGGAGAAAAGCTACCATTATTCCTATTCCGAAACCTAATAAAGATCATACTGAAGCCACTAATTACAGACCTATTGCTTTGACAAGTTGCTTATGTAAAACAATGGAGAGAATGATTAATGATAGGCTGGTTTGGTTCTTAGAATCAAACCAGCTTATCACTAAATTCCAAGCTGGTTTTAGAAAAAACAGCTCTACTAACGATCATTTGATTCGCTTAGAATCATTTATACGTGATGCCTTTATTAAAAAAGAACATGTCGTAGCTGTATTCTTTGACCTAGAAAAGGCCTACGATACCACTTGGAAGTATGGCATCATGAAAGATTTACACACATTGGGCCTTAAAGGCCGATTACCACTTTTTGTTCAAAATTTCTTGTCCGATCGAACATTTAATGTTCGCATGGGAAATACATTATCGGACACATTTGATCAAGAACAAGGTGTACCACAAGGTAGTATTTTATCACCAACCTTGTTCAGCATAAAAATTAATAATATAGTTAAATGTGTAAAAGACCCAGATTGTTCGCTGTTTGTTGACGATTTTGGAATCTTTTATCGATCCAAAAATATGGAAACCATTGAATTTAAACTGCAAAGGTGTTTAAATAATATAGAAACTTGGGCAACAGAAAATGGTTTTAAATTTTCTAAAACAAAAACTCAGTGTGTTCATTTCTGCCAAATACGAAAGTTGCATTTAGATCCTGTTCTAACTATATATGGCAGTCCAATTCCAGTCGTCACTGAAGCGAAGTTTTTGGGTCTTTTATTCGATAGCAAATTGTCTTTTATTCCTCATATCAAAGCTTTGAAAGCTAAATGTTTAAAAGCTCTTGATATTCTTAAAGTCCTGTCCAGTTCCGACTGGGGAGGAGATCGCACTGTTCTTTTAAATCTTTATAGATCTTTAATTCGTTCCAAATTGGACTATGGTTCCATAGTCTATGGATCTGCTAGGAAATCTTATTTAAAATCTTTGGATACTATACATCATCAAGGTTTACGTCTAGCACTAGGTGCATTTCGCACTTCACCTGTTGAAAGTCTTTATGCTGAATCAAATGAACCTTCACTTTACGTTAGAAGAGAGAAATTGTCTCTTCAGTATGTTACAAAATTAGCCGCAAATCCACGTAATTCAGCATATGACTCTGTTTTTAACCCTAAATATGAAAGATTTTATAACAACAAACCATCAGCGATAAAACCTCTTGGCCTAAGAATTAAACCATTACTCGAAGAGGCCAATATTAATATAAACAATATTCAGTCTTTCTCTTTACCATCTAAACAACCATGGACGTTAAACTCCCCAAAGATAATTTTAGACTTAAACAAAAATAAGAAATCCGAAGTAGAATCACATATTTTTAAGAACGAATTTTTAGAAATCAAATCAAATTTTAAACATCATATATCCATTTACACTGACGGTTCGAAACAGGATGAGAAAGTTGCTTGTTCTGTCATCAGTCCAAATTTCACTGACAGCATTAGATTACCTGATAACAGCTCTATTTTTACTGCTGAAGCGAAAGCAATTGATATCGCACTTTATCACATTAGAGATCAACCTGAAAGGCATTTTATCATTTATTCAGATTCTCTTTCTGTTTTGAAATCCCTCAAAGATCAACATCACAGAAACCCCTTGATTCAACAAATTTTAAGAAAATATCATTACCTTTCCGTCTCAAAGGAGATCGTATTCTGCTGGCTTCCCAGTCACGTAAATATCCGTGGAAATGAGTTAGCCGATTTAGAGGCCAAATCGGCATTGTCGTTAAATATAACTAATTTTAAAATTCCGCATTCAGATTTTAAATCCAACATAAATAAATATATAAATAACAAATGTCAATCTATTTGGGAAAAAGAAACCAATAATAAATTAAATAAAATACAACCAAATTTTCATAGCAAATGCTCTTTTTCGAATTATAGTAGGAAAGATCAGACGAAAATCACAAGATGCCGCATTGGCCACACACGGCTCACTCATTCCTTCATATTAAAAAACGAACAAGCACCTTTCTGCATATCCTGTAACGAACCGTTCACAGTTAAACACTTTCTCATTTCATGTATAGAATTTTATCATATACGCACAAAATATTTTAATGTTTCAACAATGAAAGAGCTTTTTAACGATATACCATCTTATAAATTAATCAATTTTCTTAAAGAAATCGGCCTTTTTAACAAACTGTAATAGTTAATATTTTAACTTTTAAATTTTCATAACAATTTTATATTTAATACCTTAATTATTTTTAGACGCTATATACCCTATTAGGGTTGAGCGTCTTTAAACAAAACATCCATCCATCCATCCAAATTCGGGCACCGATAGACCTTGTTGAATTTTTATAAAAATTAGAAAAGACCTACACGGAAAAACAACACTCTTTCAAAGAAGAAAAAAGAAACCTCAATCAGGGGCCAGTTGTTCAAAGCATCGTTAGCTTAAAGTGCTCGTTAGGGGGTCATCTTGTTAAATGTTCTAGCAAGTTTAATATTTAAAATGTTTGATATTTTTGCTGACAAAATGTGAGCAGCTTTTGTAAATGCAAAAGCTGCTCACATTTGTCAGCAAAAATATTAGCATACTTGCCATAATAAATGATCAAAGATTTAACGATATGTTAACTAACGACGTCATCAGTTTTGAACAACTGGTCCAAGAAAGACAGAAGTCTTCGCTAGCAATTATGAATCCTACGACAGAGAACTTTTTCCACATGAGAAATGTCATATCAAGTTTTGCAAACTAAACAACACGCATTTTCTTTCTGATTTCTAGGTTAAGGTATTTCAATGTTTCTTACAGTAAACAAATGAACTTTAGTAAAAAGGGGAGAGATGTAATATGAGCCAGCGCATGACAAAACCTACAATAAGACATGTGCGCCCAACGAAGACTCAGATCAGCCTGCGCATCCGCGCAGTCTGATCAGAGTCTTCGTTGTGCGCTCTAAGGATAGCTAAGGGCCCAATGCTCCTCTGGTTAGACTATATGGATGCGCAGGCTGATCTGAGTCTTCGATGGGCGTACATGTCTTATTGTGGGTTTGTCGTGCGCTGGCGCAGATTCTGTTTATACAGCTTACTAGTCATACGTCACGTTATGGAGTTTTATTAATTGATTATCCTGTATTGATCGGAGGTCATCCGTATTAACACCAGGTCAACCAATATTAACTGAGATCAAGTGAGGTAAAAAAATCAATAATCGTTATTTTTTAATTGTGTCATTAATAAACTTGTCATAAATCAAGTAATTTCCCATTGACCCAGTTACAGGTACCTGGGCCAATACGAAATTACTTGATTAATAACATTATAGTATTAATTAAATTGGTATATCCATTCTCTATTGGACCGTCCATGCTTATTAACTCAATTGGTTTCAACAGGCGACAAGGCTTGAGACGTCATTTCATCTCGGTGTCGGGCAAAAGTCCCACAAAATTGGAAGCAACGTCTCCAAAATGACCTTTACAGTGTTGACGGGGACGTTAAACCTCAAATCAAAGAAACCATTCTCCATTGTATTAGTTAACTCGCTGAAATCTAACAATGCCTTAGTCATTACACTGCAGGGGCCAGTTGTTTAAAACTAACGACGTTGTTAGTTAACATATCGTTAAAACTTTGATAATTTATTATGGCAAATATGCTAATATCTTTTGCTGAAAAATGTGTGCAGCTTTTGCATTTGCAAAAGCTGCTTACATTTTTTTCAGCAAAAATACCAAAAATTTAAAAATTAAAGTTGCTAGAACAGTTAACAATATGACCACTAACGAGCTCGTTAAGCTAACGATGCTTTCAACAACACATGACCAGTTCTTGGTTCCCGTCATACATCAATTTTGACAAAATGTCGAGAAGTCATTGCTGGAGGTTTACAGTATTTTTGTATACGCTGATGTAAACGAGAACACGTTCAGTCTAATGCTGTAGCCCACTGGCCATTTTGTGGAAAAGTAACTGTCCTTTTGGCTTTCCGCTATCGATGTTTCCATTAGGGTCTAGTTAGTTCATGTTTATGTTTCTTTCTCCTGGGTGTCTCTGATGGGAAGTGTGGGCTACTTGTATCGATTCCTGATCATTGCATTCACTTCTGTTTTACGTACATGAGTGGACGCTTAAAGTTTTAATATAATTGATAATAGGGTTTATAAGCATGGATGGTCTGACTCGCACCGCTTTGCCTGGACAGGCTTCGATCCTCTAAGTGGTTTACCAGTACTTGTGTGTGGTCAATTAAAGCTCTGCGTGGAAGCATCGTGTAGCCCATCTATTTCTTCAAGACCCGATGGGCGGGGACCGCATTTTGGTGTGGCTGCTTCAAATTTTGTGAAATTTTTATCCGACGTTGAGATGAAATGAGCCTGCGCATGACAAAACCTACAATAAGACCGGTGCGACCAGCAGAGATTCAAATCAATCTACGCACCCATCTACGATGCCAGGACCTCTTGCTTAGATATAAGCCTATGGTAGGTACATGCGATCAGCGAAGACTCTGGCTAGACTGCGCGAATGCGCAGGCTGATCTGAGTCTTCGGTGGTCGCTCAAGTCTTCTTGTTGGGTATGTCATGCGCTGGCTCAAATGACATCCCTTAAAACAAACCAATAGGGTTTATATGCTGGGACCGTCCAACCCGCACAACGTTTACCGTTTTTATATAATTTTATTGATTGTGTTGTTGGTCACCTCTTGTTGGGAAGAAGGAGCTGGTTGTTGTGCTGTTTGTGATTTGGTTTTTTCTTTTCTTTTTCTTCCTTTGTTGTTTTCGCCTTTTTTAGTTACCCTTCCTGTTGGCAGGCTGTTATCAGCAGTTTCCTGTGCATCTATTTCCATATTCATTGCGCAAACACGCCTATACAAATACATTGCCACCTTTATCGCCGAAAAAAAAGAGGAAATTTTTAGGATGAAAAATTGTTATATTTTTCTTATTTCTGTTCAAAATATAGATTGTTGGCACACGTTAGAACCGCCTCATCGAGGCGGTTCTAACGAGTACCCACAATCTATATTTTTTTTGCTCTAAAATATAGATTGTGGGCACTCGTTAGAACCGCCTCTTCTAACGAGTACCTACAATCTATATTTTAGAGCAGAAATAAGAAAAATAAGGTATACCCCGGAAACCCCAGTTTTACTCTATAAAAGTGGGGTTCAAGGGGGTCAAAATTATATAGGCGTGTTTTCATGATGTAATTTAGACCTTCTAGATAGTTTACCAGTACTTATGTGCGGTCGGTTAATCACCATGCAGCTCAATCTATTTTGCCAAGCCCCGATTGTCGGGGCTAGACTCATTCGTTATAAATAAAGTAGAAAATTGTAATTTAACTATACGGTGTTTCTGGTCTCAGGTTGGACCCATCGGTATATAACTGTTGGTTTTGTTTTGCTCCTGCATTTCAGTGGTTTGTTGCTGTCGGTCACCATCCTCGTTTAATCTCTGTGGTTGTTTGATTTTTGTGTTATAGGAGATGTTGAACTTAGAGTTAGGAAGCCTTCATGCGGACTGAACAGATTATTTGTCTAAATCGCGACGAAATCAATGGCCGTGTAAAATCGATTTAAGCCCCTCAGTGAAATTCTTATCACTGACCGTTCCAAGGCGGTTTATTTTTTGTTATGGTGTGTCTTTGAGTGTGTGTATCGCTTATATCATTTTGTTTTTGGATAGCCGATTGGCCATCTTGTGAGAAAGTAACTGTCCTTTTGCCCTTCTGCTATTGGTGTTTCCATTAGGATCGAGTTACTTCGTGTTTGTGTTTCTTTCCCCTTGGTGTCTCTGATGGGAGCTGTGGGTTAATTGTATCGATTCCTGATCTTCGCCTCACTTCTAATGTGTTTGTGCAGGTGAGACCCGGTCATATATCACAAAACCAAAAATGCGAAATAATTATGGGATAGGTCGTTAAAACAATAATATTTACATCGGCATTGCATTTACCGAATAAAAAATGCCTATATTTACATACTGTTTGTTCATAATCAATAATAATTGAGCCGAGGCACAGCATTTCCTACAACTTACACGTGCGCAAAGCGAAGAATCAGATCAGCCTGCGCATCCATATAGTCTAACCATAGACCTCTTGCTGCATGAAGGAGCATTGGGCCCTTAGCTATCCTAAGATCGCACAACGAAGACTCTGATCAGACTGCGCGGATGCGCAGGCTGATCTGAGTCTTCGTTGAGCGCACATGTCTTATTGTAGGTTTTGTCATGCGCTGGCTCAATTAAGTGACGTCAAATGCGTAGTTTTACAGTCGACAGCTAAACATTGTGCTATTATGAACTGGTATTTTTTTCAGTCCTCAAACCAATTTATTTTTCTAATGGAATCAAAGCAGAATAGGACACAATTTGTACCAAAAGAGACTGTCTATGTTGCATATGTGTGATGCTAATGATATTGTAATATCTATTTTATCATATGACGTCGCGTCTTAGAGTGTAATAACGTCATGTAATAATTTCGATAATCCGCTATTTAGTTACATACGCCCCGTAACGTTACATGTATGACGTCCTTAACGACGTCACGTTTACTAATGGCGAAATTGACATTTTTGTCAAACAATCGTGAACAAAATGAGTTTTAAAAGTCATATGATAAAAAGAATCTTGCATTAATGCTAATGTATTATTGAATTTATTAAACTCGTTGAGGAAAAGGGATAAAATGCGAGGCTGTGCACAGCCTCGCATTTTATCCCTTTTCCCCAACTCGTTTAATAAATTCAATAATACATGAACACTCATGTAAGATCTTCTATAAATGTAAATTTCGCCGTGACTCTTGTTAAACTAAACATCTCAAGGCTTTCTATACTTTCATGAAAGGAATTTGTTGCAGAGAAACCTTTGCTTGTATAGGACAAATTCCGTAAAATTCCTAAAAATTCGGACACCTTGAGGACTTGCTGTAATTTTCTCAAGAAGCAGTCTGATCTGGGTCTGCACAATTTGCTTAGATACTCAGAACCATTACGTTAGTGAATACTCCTCTCAAGACAACTGATTACCGGTATGTCTTCAATTCATAACTGAAGTTTAATTCCAGCAGGCACATGACGTAATTGTGACGTCACCTCAACGTCGGTAATGTCATAGCGAGAATGCAACGCAATATCTACGTCGTTTCAACGTTATGACATTGCAACGACGTTGATTTGACGTTAACCTAGTGACGTGTGCCTGCTGGGATGTCTTTATTCAGTATCCCAGCCTTCGTCTGTCCGTCCGTCCGTCCGTTCGTCTGTCCCTCTGCCTGTCCGTAACACTTTCTAGTCCGCTCCATATCTCCTGAACCCTTTGATAGATTTTCATTAAACTTTGGTCAAATGTTTACCTCAGTAAGCTGATGAGCAGAACACATAAAAGAACCATGCCGACTCAAGGTCAAGGTCACAGTTGCAGGTCAAGAGTTTGGAACTTTGAATCTTGTGTTCGTTCCATATCTCCTTTACCCTTGGAAGGATTTTCATTAAACTTTGGACAAATATTCTTTTCAGTGAGCCGATGTGCAGATTCCATACATGAACCATGCCGACTCAAGGTCAAGGTCACATTTGAATGTTAAGTGTTTGAAACTTTGAATTTTGTGTCCGTTCCATATCTCCTTTACCCCTGCAAGGATTCTTATGAAACTTTGGTCAATTATCCCCATCAGTGAGCTGATGTGCAGAATCCATAAATGTACAATGCCGACTCAAGGTCAAGGTAACAATTGAAGGTCGTGAGTTTAAAAGTTTGAATTTGGTATCCGATCCATATCTCCTTTACCACTCAAAGGATTTTCACTAAACTTTCGTCAATTATCCCCTTCAGTGAGCTCATGTGCAGAACCTATAAATAAATCATGCCGACACCAGGTCAAGGTCACATTGGAAGGTCACGAGTTTGAAACTTTGAATTTTGTGTCCCTTCCATATCTCCTTTACCCTTCAAGGGATTTTCATTAAACTTTGGTCAAATATCCCCCTCAGTGAGCTGATGTGCACAATCCATAAATGAACCATGCCGAGTCAAGGTCACGATCGCATTTGAGGTCACAGTTTGAAACTTTGAATTGTATGCCCATTCCATATATCATTTACCCCTGTAGGGATTTTCATAATTTGGTCAAATGTTCCCCTCAGGGAGCTGATGTGCAGAACACATAAATAAACAATAGCGACACAAGGGCAAGGTCACAGTTGAAGGTTACGAGTTTGAAACTTTGTATTTTGTGTTCGTTCCATATCTCGTTTACCCCTGGAAGGATTTTCGTTAAACGTTCGTCAAATATCCCCTCAGTGAGCTGATGTGCAGAACCGATAAATAAACCATGCCGACGCAAGGTCAAGGCCACAGGTGAAGGTCTCGAGTTTGAAACTTTAAATTTTGTGTCCGTTCCATTATCCTTTACCCCTGGAAGGATTTTTATTAAAGTTTGGTGAAATAGCTGATGTGCAGAACCCATAAATGAACCATGCCGAGTCAAGGTCACGATCGCATTTGAAGGTCACGATTTTGAAACTTGGAATTGTGTGTCCATTCCATGTCTCCTTTAACCCTGGAAGGATTTTCATTAACCTTTTGTGAATATCAGTTAGCTGATGTGCAGAACCCATAAATAAACCATGCCAACTCAAGGTCAAGGTCATAGGGGATAGGTCACCAGGTTGAGCCTTGATACAAAGTGCGGCGGGGGATTTGGCTGTCCCTCAGACTGCTTTCTTGTCTTGATAGCTTTGGATGTTGATATAGCTTGCCGACTTATTTATGGAAGGGGTGACACTGTGCAGTCTCAAATATTACACGATTAATCATTTCGCAAAATCCATACGAAATGACCGCTCGTGTAAGTTTCTCTTATCATACAAAGAATTAAAGTCATATTTTCTTATTAAGTAAGAATTTTATATGAATTTCAATAGAAAACATAGGGTTGTCATGCACGGTGTCTTTAGTTACGCCGCTTGTTCACCACGATAACAAGTCCATGAAACGAAGACCCCTCTAAACCCCACTTGATATAGAGAAAACTGGGGTTAACGGTGGGTATACATTATCTGCCTTATTTTCGCTCAAAAACATAGATTGTGGGTACTCGTTAGAACCGCCTCATTGAGGCGGCTCTAACGAGCACCACCAATCTATGTTGAAAACAGAAATAAGAAAGATATTATCATTTCTTCCCAAAATGTTTAACTTCTGACACCATGTTGGTCGCCATTATTTCACAGTGACTACACTTGTGGTCGTATCACTTTTATGACATAATGTTATCCACTAAGATAAACCAATTATTCCAATTATCCTCACTTTTGTACATTCGAGCGATTTGATTAGTTGAAATAAAAGTTTTATACTTCGATTACCTACATTCGCAAGAATCTCAGAACCATTTCACACAACTTCATGTGGTAATAAAACTTGACGTCAAAGAGCACGTTTTGAATCTGCGCGTCGTGTCATTGCACGTGAAGTGACGTTAACAGCGTTCGATTAGAAGATGAGAAACTATTAAGAAGATGAATAAACTGAATTTAAAGACTCGGCTCGGCTTTTTGGCCTTGGGTTCGCTTCTAATTGAATAATCATTTTGCCTCGGCCGTTGGTAAGTTCATTCTTAAGCTTTCGAAAGTATTCATAAAATACCACTTCACATTCAACATTTCGATGACAAAGTTGGAATTATAGGGAATAAATTATCTTTTTCTTTTCTTTTTTTTTTTTTTTTTTTTTCATTTTTTCGACGAATGACTCACAATCTTTGAATGAAGACCGTGGATGTTATCGATGTGTAAACGCAGGCGAATTACTCACCATCACGAAAACACGCCTATTTAATTCTGACCCCCTTGAACCCTACTTTTATATAGCAAAACTGGGGTTTACAGGGGTAAACTTTTTCTTATTTCTGCTCTAAAATATAGATTATGGATTTTGTCGTGCGCTAATTTATATAAAAGGCTTGAAAAGTCTGCTGACGAATAGTAAAATTACTATATTAAGACCACCTTTGGGACTGTTCAAAAATGGTCTTAAAGACCACTTTTGAACAAACCCAAAGGTCGTCTCTGACCAGAGAACTATGTTTGCAGAAAACACAAGGAAAGGATAACTGCAACCTTTAAAAGCAGTATTAGTCTTATTTTTAGGTGGTCTTAATAGCGAATTTTACTGTACATAAAAAAGTAAAAACAATGCAAAAGGATTGTCCTAGGAAAGGTTGCTCCAGGAAGCGCTTTGTTTTGCGATAAATAATCGATGAGTAACCGTCGTGTTAATATAATCTGAGTCAATTTGACATTTTTAGGTGAGTTCAGACAACAGGTTTGAACAATCCTTAAGTTGTCATACACAAATTCCACAGACTGCTACGTGGATACAGCAAAAGCCAATCTTGAGCATCGCCGCAGTCTGAGCAGGTTTTCACTGCACTCATCGCGTGAACACTTCTTGAAATGAAGACCCCCCTAAACTCGACTTCATATAGAGAAAACTAGGGTTTACGGGAATATATATTAATAAGAAAAAATACCATATTCTTTTACACTAAAATTTCATATTTTTTTCGGCAGTAAAGTTTTCAATGCGTTTATATAGGCGTGTTTTCGTAATGAAAACTGCACAGTATGCTACATATATACAGCAAAAGACAACGAGCATCTTGAGCATCGACACAGTCTGAGCGGGTTCTTCACTGCACCACGGGCAAAATGGCTATAGAGCAGAACGAAGACATGTCGGGCTGAACGTATGGTATGCTAGGTGTCCAGCGTTTTCTGGATTCAATTTCACTGACATTTCCTTTCTTTGTCATTTTTTCATCGTTTATGATGTTTTCTTTAATGCATGCATAGAAGTTTTGAAGCTTGATATTATATATTGTAATAAGTATTTTACCGGATTCTGAGACAGTTCATCTCATTCCAACCCTTTAGACCTATGTAAAGAGCTACCCAGACATCGCGGAAAGAGTCATCTTGCGCACCGGATGAGGAAGTCCGTAGTTTTAGCTTGGGATAGAAATTCTGTTCTAACCCTGGTGTTCACAGCACGTTACGTGACGTCATTAAACAACACTGTAGTGTCATCACAATATGGCTGACGTCGACACCAGATTTGGAAGGTGTGCAAGAAAAAGAATCCTACATGGGTGTGAGGGGTGGATAGAAATATCACTATCCGGCATCACGAGGCAAGATGCCGAACACTGACCCTCGGGACGGATTTTTCCATCCACCCCTCACAACCATGTAAGATTCTTTTATCAGTTACCCCCTTTATTAATTGCATTGTAACACCCTGTCCTGATAAACATATGCTACATGTATCTCAGGACAAATGAGCTTTATCAGGTCAACGTTACATTGCACTTCTATGAACTGGACTGCTAGAATAATTGGCCAAAATGTAAGAGTGCACAATGTGATTAACTGGTAAACAGAATACCATATTCGTGTCATTTGATATCAGGTTTATAAGACTCGGCTTCGAGAATGCATGTAGAATCGCTCGGCAAGCCTCGCGATTCTACAATCGTTCTCGAAGCCTTGCCTGGTAAACTTGATATCAAAAGACACGAACCTGGTATTCGCTTTATATTCTCTTTAAAGAACTACACGTACTCTGTGTGCGTAATGCCAAAGATTTATGCTGAAATCACTACAGTTCTATGTCCAGTTGTTCAAAATTAACGACGTCGTTAGTTAACGAATCGTTGAAACTTTGATAATTTAAAATCGCAATTATATTAATACTTTTGCTGAAAAACCGTCAGTAGCTTTTGTATACAAAGCTATTCACATTTTTTTTTTCAGCAAAAAATAGCAAAATTTTAGATATTGCACTTTCTAGAACAGTTAACAATATGACCACTAACGAGCTCGTTAGGCTAGCGAGGCTTTGAACAACTGGACCCTGGATGTTTCCAAATATTTCAAGATGAAGGATTCACGGATATAATGGTTAATGCAAGAGATTATTCCCACCTTGATGAGGCGGTATTAACGAGCACCCACAATCTATATTTTGAGCAGAAATAAGAAAATTTCACAATTTTTCATCTGAAAATTTTCGTTTTATTCGGTGGTAAAATTGACAGTGTATTAGTATAGGCACGTCTTCGTAATGATTAACAATGTCCACGACAAGCAGGTCAATTTTTTTTTTCGAGTAAAGACAGGCCAGTCACATCATGTAATAAAGTCCATGAAATAGGGAACCCACTAAACCCCACTTTATATATGAAAACTGGGGTCTACGGGGGTAAACATTATTTTCCTTATTTCTGCTCCCAGACATAGGTTGTGGGTACTCGTTAGAACCGCCTCAATGAGGCGGTTCTAACGAGCACCCAAAACCTATGTTTGGAGTATAAATAAGAAAAAAATAGAACAAATTTTCATCAGAAATTTACCTTTTTTGAGATATATAAAAAATGCACTATATCACATGGATGTATTATCGTAATGAGCCTACATTTCCGCGCGTCTGATGAGTCTTCGCCGTGCGAAATATGCATCTTCGATGACACAAAACGTCTTCATTCTGAGTGGGTATGCAGGATCAGCTGAGTCATCGCTGAGTGTACAGGCTTGGGGGAACATCCCTGCTTGTCTCGGTCCGACAACTTGCAGAACCAATTGATATATAGCTTGGATCAGCTCTGCAGCGGAGTGACACAACACGACAGAAGTGCCGAGGCATTGATAATAGAGTACATCCATGTGACATTACGAAACACGCTAATATAAAGTTTACCGCCGAAAACACTAGGATTTTAGAAGAAAAATTATGATATTTTTTCTTATTTCTGCTCAAAACATAGATTTTGTGTACTTGTGAGAACCGCCTCGATGAGGCGGTTCTAACGAGTACCCACAATTTATATTTTAGAGCAGAAATAAGAAAAATAAGGTTTACCTGTAAACCCCAGTTTTACTGTATAAAAGTCGGCTTCATGGGGGTCCAAATTATATAGGCATGTTTACGTGATGTTATAGAAGTTGGTTAGAATACATCCATGTTGATACGATGTTTTCTTTTTGGATGGCTAAAAAAATAACATTTTATTTTTCTGATGAATCTTTGGCCAGTTTTGCGCTAATCAACTGGAGGGTTTGAGATCCTTCATGCTGACTGAGCTTGCTCTTTGCTTAAATCACGACGCATTTACGGAAACACGCATATACAAATACATGATAAACTTTATCGCCGAAAAATCGAAAATTTAAAGATAAAAAATTGTAACATTTTTCTTATTTCTGCTCCAAATATACATTGTGGGTACTTGTTAGAACCGCTTCACGGAGGCGGTTCTAAAGATACCAACACATCACGAAAAACACGCTATATAATTTTGACCCCTATTGAACCCCACTTTTTATATAGTAAAACTGGGGTGTATGGGGGTATAACTTATTTTTCTTATTTCTGCTCTAAAAATATAGATTGTGGGCACTCGTTAGAACCGCCTCGATGAGGCGGTTCTAACGAGTTGCCTCACAATCTATATTTTGAGCAGAAAAAAGAAAAATATCACAATTTTTCATCTTAAATTTTCATTTTTTCGGCGATAAAAGTAGCAATGAATTTGTATAGGCGTGTTTTCGTAATGATCTATATTTAAGAGCAGAAGACTGTAAACCCAGTTTTACTATTTAAAAGTGGGGTTTGAGGGGTCAAAATTATATAGGCTTGTTTTAGTGACGGGATCCAAGGACGAGGATTGTGGCCGCGAAAACTCGATTAAGCCCCCAGTGAAATACAGTCAAACCTGTCTTAGTGGCCACCTCTATTAAGCAAGCAAGCGGGCATTTAGTTCCCGAAAAAGGCAAATGCATTAAAATTCACCTGTATTAAGCAAGCATCTGTCTTATGCAAGCACATGTTCATAACCCCTGAGGTGCTTGCTTAACACAGGGTGAACTGTACTTTTCACTGACCGTTCCGAGGCGGTTCTTCTGTCGCTGTTTATTTTAGTTATAGTTCGTCTTTGACTGTGTGTTTTGCTTATCAATTTTTGTTTTGGGATTGGCCATTTTGTGGAAGGAAAAGTAATTTTCTTTTGGCTTTCCGCTAATGATGTTTCCATTTAGGGTATAGTTATTTCATGTTTGTGTTTCTTTCTCTTTGGTGTCTCTGATGGGAAGATTGTGGGTTAGTGGTATCGATTCCTGATCATTGCCTTCACTTCTGGTTCGCTTTCTAATTTCTGCTTCGATCATAGATTAGGGTTACTCGTCTAGGCATCAACACCACTGATCACACTGATCAGAATATAAGAATCTTATATGGGTGTGAGAGGTGGATTGAAAAATCCGATCCGAGGGACACTGTCCGGCATCACGAGGCTTGCCGATTGATGCCGGACAGTGATCCCGAGGGACGGATTTTTCTATCCACCCCTCACACCCATTTTGGATTCTTTTTCTTGCATACCTTCACATTTCTATTGCGAATTTTTAATGCTGCTGTCACTTCGGTTACCGA
>CAUZLF010000497.1:984-13115 GCA_963580285.1 Lucinisca nassula | reverse complement strand
ATCTACCATTCATAAGTAATGTGTCTAAAGCATTATCAGTTACCCCTTTATATATTGCATTGTAATGCATTGACCTGATAAAGATATGCTATCTCATGACAATTGAGCTTTATCACGTCAACGTGACATTGCACTTTTATGAATGAAGCGGCTACCAACAAAAATGGCCATAAGTACACCAGTACTCGTGTGCGGTCAGATTCAGCTCTGCATGGAAGCATCGTGCAGCCAATCTATTTATGGGCAGGGGACAGCTACACCTCTACGTGTATCCAACTGGAATGTTCATCAATGTTGAAACTATGTTTGACAACAATACAATAATGTCACCTTAAGTTAGTTTTAAGGGGAATAGGAACACCTTCAGGGGAGGCAACACCTACAAATGTACTTTTGTCTCTTATGACAAGAGGGGTCAACTCTTAAAGGAAAAAGAAGCCTCCGTGGTGCAGTGGTTATGCTACTCGCCTTGTAAACCAGGGATCGCAGGATCGATCCCGGGCTTCTCCAGACTTTAGGATGAGTCTTTAAACCGAGGTCCCGTCTCCGTATGACCTTAGCTGTTGGTGGGACGTAAAACTAAAACTCACTCACACTCTTAAAGGAAAGAATTTGCTCATGAGGAGCAGATTCTTTCCTTTAAGAGTAGACCCCTTTTTCAGTGGGAAAGGGCTTATAAAAAACCCAACAGCAAGTCCCAAAAGTTGTCTCCCTTTGAAAAATGGTGGAAAAATATGCCAGGTGTTCCCCTTAAATTAGTTTTAAGGCAAATGTATTTTATATTTTGTTTGACTGACCCTTTTGAGATTATTTTATTTTATTGGAATGACTGGGCAATGATCCGGCAGATCTGCAATGTCAAGCCACAGGACACTGTCTCCATCAGGTCCAATGAGTTACTTGAGCGTCTTGGCATTGAGGACCTGGACCTCATCCTGAAAGAGAGATGGCTTCGCTGGTATGGACAAGTGGAACACTCCAACGGTGCTGTCAAGACTGCCTGTGACATACAGGTAGATGGAAAGTGGGGGCCTGGAAGGCCCAAGATGACCTGGAAGCAGCTAACAGAAAGAGATTGCAGAGAAAGGAAGCTCTCTGCTATCGATCCTCATGATAGACAAACCTGGAGATCTGGTGTAAGATCTGCCATGCATGCAGCAAACCAGCTACCTGGAAAGGGGCCCACTTATGTGGACGTTGCCCCTGTACCTGCACATAATCAAAAATCCGTTGTTGATGATGATGATGAAATTGGCCAGGGCCCAGTTGTTCAAAGCATCATTAGCTTAATAACGAGCTCTTTAGATGTCAATTTGTTAACTGTTCTAGCAAGTTTTAGTATTTTTGCTGAAACAATGTGAGTAGTAAGCTACTCACATTTTTTTCAGCAAAAATATTAGTATATTTGCCATTTAACAATTCGTTAACTAGCGACATTGTTCGTTTTGCACAACTGGCCCCCGATCTTTAATCACAGTTGGGCGAAAGCTGGAGAAAAACCACCTTACCTTCTGTTGCAACACTTGGCATCCCATGTGCGAGTCGAGCAAGACTAGAGCCCGCATTCATCATAGTCCATGAGATTTAGAGCCCTAAACAACTAAGCCATGAAGGCCATTTTATCCCATTGTATGCGGGAAACCCCTAAAGGGCTATCATGGCAAACAGTGCAGGCCCAGATCAGATGCTGCAGAATGCAGCGTCTGATCAGGGCCCACACTGTTTGCAAAATTTTCAGCCATGTTCCAAATGGATTTTGAAGAAAACATAACCTGACACCCCTAAATTTTGAAGTGGACTCCTGCTATATATAAGGAGGGAGATTCCATTTGGTAAATTAGCTGGCCCTGGTTGCTAACGCCAAAGACAGGTTTTCTCGTGGCTGTACTCACGTAATACCTACATCTCAGACTTTCTTTTCTAAACTGGTCTTGAAGCTTGTTCAGATTATCACTATAAGTCTTGCTTAACGTGGTTGTGTGTTCTGAAATTAATAATAACTTATATATCTACCCTCATCCTGCTGAATTAACCCTTATCTTGCTGTTCAAGACAACCCCTATCTTTGCAAACGGTATAGATCAAGATCAGATGGCTTCTGAAGAAGCCATCTGATCAGGATCTACACTGTTTGGCATTCAGGTTATGTATTTGTAGCAATAAATTACATCAACTAATTTGATTGGCTGATAGACAGAAATGGGTGTGGCTTAAATGAATATTCAGCAAGATAAGGGTTAATTTTGCCTGACCCATTGTTGACTAGCAAGCAATGAAATAACTTGCTATAATGTATTCATTCAATTCACAAACTGAATAACAAAGTGTGTAGATTCTGATCAGATGTTTGTTTGTTTGTTTGTATTGGAGTTTAACAACCAAGTCAACATTATTTTAGGTCATTTTTGAGCCGGTCAGTTTACCTATCCACACTTTTCCTTGGCAGGCTTATACATAAGCGGTTAACTAGTACAGTGTACATTCTTTCGCCAGAAACTGACAAATGCCTTTCTTGAAACAACGGAAGGGTGAGAATGACCGTAGAAAAGATTTCATGATCAATCTCCGTGAAAGAATATTGCCGACTCCGGCAGGTATCGAACCTGCGTCCTCCTATCACCAGTCAGACATGCATCTGACTGAGCTACCGAGGCTGGCTCTGATCAGATGACTGCTTCATGATTCTTCAATGTTTGCAAGGGTAGGGTTTGGGGTTTAATGGCCCAGTCAACATTATTTAGGTCATACCGAGTCAGCCAGTTTGCCTAACAGCACTTCCTTGGCAGGTTTATTATAGATATATGCAAGCTGTTAACCAGTACAGTTCACATTCTCAGCAAAAGCTGACAACTGTCCTTTTTGAATCAGATGAAGGTAGAGAATGACCGTAGAAAAAATTTCATGATCAACCTTCACAAAAGGATGTTGCCGAGCTGATGCGGATCAAATCCACTACCTCCTAATCACCAGTCAGACAAGCATTCGGCTGAGCTACTGAGGCTGGCTGCAAAGGTAGGGGTTGTCATGTTCAGCAGGACAAGGGAAAACAAAAAGGGATGCATATGGTAAAAATCCTAAAAACTCGGACACCTTAAGCACTTGCCATAATTCTCCTAAAATTTTGACAAATTTGTTTCACAATCCAGCAAGGAGTCCAGAAGGTGCAGATGGAATCGCAAACAGTGTAGACCCTGATCAGACTGCTCCTTCAGGAGCAGTCTGATCTGGGTCTTCACTGTTTGCTTAAGCATATCTGTCCCAAGATTTAGGATTATTACCGTGTGGCATATTTACAAGTGACTTTGATTTGGTTTGGATTTTAAGGGCAATGGGAACACCTTCAGGGGAGACAACTCCTGCAAAAGTTTTTTGTCTCCCATGTCAATAAGGGTCAACTCTTAAAGGAAAGAATTTGCTCCTCAAGACCCCTTTTTCAGTGGGACAGGGCTTATAGAAAAGCGAACAAGAAGTCCCAAAGGTTATCTCCCATTGAAAAATGGTGGAAAAATCTGCAAGGTGTTCCCATTCCCCTTAAAAGTTTAGTCAACACTACTTGTGCATGTCAAGTTGATCATTTTAACCTTTGTCTTGCTGAGCGAGGATATGCCTTACCCGTTCAAACAATGTGATCCAGATCAGATGGCTTCTGAAGAAGCCATCTGATAAGGATATACATTTTTGTCATTCAGATTGGGAATTTGTTGCAATAATTTGCATCAAGTAATCTGATTGGTTGTTAATCTGTAGTGGGTGTGGCATATTTGAATATTAAGTAGGACAAGGGTAACTAACCATACTTTTTTTGAACAAGCTTACACAATGGTGGTTGCCAGTACAGTGCACATTCTTTTACCAGAAAGATGCCAAGTTACGTAGTGGATGGTCATGTGGTTTGTCTTAAGACAATGGTTTGTCTCCGGACACTGGGTTTTGCCAACTTCTGATTGGAGACTGGCTTGACATAATTGAAATATTCTTAGAAAGGCCATAAAGGTTTCAAAAAAGGTTTATAGGAAAGTGTACTGGCAGTCAAAAGCAGGTCTCAATTGCTCAGTCCGATGTGCATCACAGATTGGTGATCAGGTCACAGGTACAATTCCTGTCGGGTTAGCAACATTCGTTTGGATTGAGAAGCCCTGTGGTGTTGTGGACAAGCTACTCGCCTCATTAATCATGGGTTGTGGGTTTGATCCCAGGCTTCTCCAGACTTTCGGATGAGTCTTTAAACCTATGTCCCATCTCTGTATGACCTTAGCTGTTGGTGGGACGTAAAACTCGAACACATTCACTCGTTGGGATTGATCATACAATCTTTTATACAGTCATTCTCTTCGTTCATCTGATTCAAGAAGGGCTGTGGCTCTTTCTGTAAATAATTCGACAAAAGCTTATTTGGCAATAATTGAGGAGCTACCATTGTTAACAGCATCAAATCTAGTGGTGAAGCTTTCAAAGCCTTTTCAATGTTTCTAGGTGAAATTAGTCCACCGATGGGGTGCAAATATTAACCTTTATCTTGCTGTTCATGACAACCACTATCTTTGCAAACAGTGTAGATCCAGATCTGACAGATGGCTTCTGAAGAAGAAGCCATCTGATCAGGATCTGCACTGTTTGACATTCAGTTTATGAATATGTAGCAATAAATAACTTCAAATAATCTGAATTATCTGATTGGTTCAAAGTCATATATGGGTATGGCTTCATTGAATATTCAGCAAGAGAAAGGTTAAGCATTACCAGCTGAAATATGTAGACTCATGTTATACATAGCTAGTTTGAAGCATTTTACTACCTTATTCACACCAATATGGCGGGCTACTGAAAAAGGTACAACATCTCTGCTATGACATAGGTTGTCACCTTTGTATCTTCAGCTATGACTGGATTAGATCATTATGATAACACATCTGTGCGACACAGAATATTTTTTCACATCTCCAAAATGGCTACTTTTCTGAAGAAAATCTGTCATATTTTTCTTATTTATACTGCAAACATAGGTTGTGGATGCTCGTTAGAACCGCCTCATTGAAGTGATTCTAACAACCCATAACCTATGTATTGGAGCAGAAATAAGGAAAATAAGGTATACCCCCGTAAAACCCAGTTTTCTCTATATAAAGTGGGGTTTAGGGGGGCGTTCATTTCATGTAGTGATTATCCTAAAGCGGAACAGCGGGGCGCAGCGCCCCGGTGCCCTAAATTCCTGCCCTCTTGCCCTAAAATTTGAAATTTTGGCCCCTTTGCGCCCCGCATTGCCCTTTACGCCAATTAAATGTGCCCTGCAATAGACCTAATCTTAACACCGTTAATCCAATAATCACAGGACAGTCATGCATAATTACCGCAATAAATACACGCAATGTAAAATATCTGTGTTTTGTTCAGTCAAGCGTATAGTATGGTTCCCCGTTTTATTTGCAACAACCAGGAAATTTATTAATGACCGCATTTTTTGACAAGAGGTCTCAATAACTCAAATTTAGGGCCGAAATTCGGCCTCGTTTCAAATGCCTAAAAGTATCCAATTTCCGGAAGACGAATTTCCAATCTGTCCAAGCACACTTTGTCCAAGAAATGTTGCAGTTCTTCCAAAACTCTCTGAATAAATGCATGGTGTACAGTTTTATTAAGTTTTACCAAATTATTCTTGTCCTTCATTTTACGATGTAGTTTTTACGTATGTACCCCACCCACTACATTACGGATTTTGAGGGCCCAAATATGCTCACTCTAGTTTTTTTTAGCAAGATATTTTTTCACAAATAAAATAAATGATGATTTTTTGACAATTTGAAGGAAAAATATTAAAGTTTTGCTTCAGAAGAAAGTCGCCAGATGCACTGAAATGTGTGTCTTCCTTCAGGTCCGTCACTACGTATTTATTTAGGTAGCTGAAGAGAGAATTGACAACAAGAGGGCCATGATGGCCCTGGATCGCTCACCTGATCCATAGTGTAACAAGTGGGCCCCGGGGAGGGCCATTATTGACCCCAGGGCTTGGGGCATTTGTGGGCCGAGGGCTATAATTGAACAATTTTGGTAGAGTTCCACTAGCTGAAGCTCCATACCAAATATCAAAGACATGGGCCTTGCAGTTTCAGAGAAGAAGATTTTTAAAGATTTCCCTATATAAGTCTATGTAAAACCAAAGGGTCTCGGGGCGGGGTCATTTTTGGCCCCAGGGCTATAATTTGAACAATCTTGATAGTGGTCCACAAGATGAAGTTTCATACCAAATATCAAAGACCTAGGCCTTGTGGTTTCAGAGAAGATTTTTAAAGGTTTTTTCCCTATGTAAGCCTATGTAAAACCAAAGGGCCCTGGAGCGGAGGCGTTTTTGGCCGCAGCACTATAATTTGAACCATCTTGGAAGGGGTCCTCTAGATGAAGCTTCATTATCATACCAAATATCAAAGACCTGGGCCTTGCGGTTTCAGAGAAGAAGATTTTTAAAGATTTTCCCTATATAATCCTATGTAAAACCAAAGGGCCCCGAGGCGGGGGCATTTTTGGCCCCAGCACTATAATTTAAACAATCTTGGTAGGGGTCCACTAGATGAAGCTTCATACCAAATACCAAAGACCTGGGCCTTGTGGTTTAAGAGAAGAAGATTTTTTGGCCCCAGCACTATAATTTGAACAATCTTGGTAGGGGTCCACTAGATGAAGCTTCATACAAAAATTCATACAAAATATCAAAGACCTGGGCCTTGCGGTTTCAGAGAAGAAGATTTTTAAAGATTTTCCCTATATAATCCTATGTAAAACCAAAGGGCCCCGAGGCGGGGGCATTTTTGGCCCCAGCACTATAATTTAAACAATCTTGGTAGGGGTCCACTAGATGAAGCTTCATACCAAATATCAAAGACCTGGGCCTTGTGGTTTAAGAGAAGAAGATTTTTTAAGTTTTCATTAAAAAAATCTATTTTTGGCGCCTGTGACCTTGATGTGCAGCAGACCAGAACCATTTGAACAACTTTGAAAGGGGTCCACCTAAGGATCATTCCTGTGAAGTTTGGTCAAAATCCGATCAGTGGTTAAGGAGGAGATGTCATTTGAAGAAATTGTTTACGCACGGATGACAGACAAAAAGTGATCCTAATATAAAACACAAGAGGGCCCAGAGGGCCCTGAATCGCTCACCTGAGAATTAGTGTCTCCAGTACATTCTAGGCCCAAGGGCTATAATTTGAACAAACTTGGTAATGGTCCACTAGATGAAGCTTCATACCAAATATCAAAGACCTTGGCCTTCTGGTTTCAGACAAGAAGATTTTTTAAGGTTTTCCCTATGAAAAACCAAAGGGTCCCGGGGTGGGGGCATTTTTGGCCCCAGGGCTATAATTTGAACAATCTTGAAAGAGGTCCACTAGATGAAGCTTCACACCAAACACCAAAGATCTGGGTCCTGCGGATTCAGAGAAGAAGGTTTTTAAAGATTTTCCATGTATAAGCCTTTGTAAAACCAAAGGCCCCAGGGGTGGGGGGTATAATTTGAACAATCTTGGTAGAGGTACACTAGTATAACCTTCAAATCAAACAGCATAGAGCAGGGCCTTGTGGTATCAGAAAAGAAGAATTTTAAATATTTTCCCTAATTAAGCCTATCAAAAACAAAAGGGTCCCGGGGTGGGGGCATTTTTGGTCCTAGGGCTATAATTTGAACAATCTTGAAAGAGGTCCAGTAGATGAAGCTTCACACCAAATATATAAGACCTTGGCCTTGCAGTTTCTGAGAAGTTTTTTTTAAAGATTTTCCCTATGTAAAACCAAAGGCCCCCGGGGCGGGGGCATTTTTGGCCCCAGGGCTATAATTTGAACGATCTTGGTAGAGGTCCATTAGATTAAGCTTTGCACCAAATATCAATGACCTGGGCCTTCTGGTTTCAGAGAAGAAAAGTTTTAAAGATTTCCCCTACATAAGCTTAGGTAAAACCAAAAGCCCCCCTGGGCAGGGGCATTTTGGCCCCAGGGCTATAATTTGAACAATCTTGGTAGAGGTCCACTAGGTGAAGCTTCATACCAAATATCAAAGACCTGGGCCTTGTGGTTTCAGAGAAGAAGATTTTTAAAGGTTTCCCTATATAAGCCTATGAAAGACCAAAGGGTCCAAGGGTGGGGCTATTTTCGGCCCCAGGGCTATAATTTGTACAATCTTGAAAGAGGTCCACTAGATGAAGATTCACACCAAATATCAAAGATCTGGGCCTTGCAGTTTCAGAGAAGAAGATTTTTAAAGATTTCCCTGTATAAGCCTATGTAAAACCAAAGGCCCCCGGGGCGGGGGCATTTTTGGCCCCAAGTCTATAATTTTAACAATTTTAGATGAAATGACATCTCAAGCTCTGTCGCCCAATGAAACCAATAGGTTTATTAGCATGGACGGTCCACCTCACACCACGGTTCCTGGACATGCTTAGATCCTCTAAGCGGTTTACCAGTACTAGTGTGCGGGCCCGATTCAGCTCTGCGTGGAAGCATCATGCAGCCCCTATATTTCTTCAAGCCCCTATGGGCGGGGAGTATAGATTTTCCCTGTATATGCATATGTAAAACCAAAGGCCCCCAGGGCGGGGGCATTTTTGGCCCCAAAGCTATAATTTGAACAATCTTATTCGAGGTCCACCAGGTAAAGCTTCACACCAAATATTAAAGACCTAGGCCTTGTGGTTTCAGGGAAGAAGATTTTTAATTATTTTCCCTATATAAGCCTATGTAAAACCATAGGCCCCCCGGGGCGGGGGCATTTTGGCCCCCAGGGCTATAATTTGAACAATCTTGGTAGAGGTCCACTAAATGAATCTTCATACCAAATATCGAAGACCTGGGCCTTGCGGTTTCAGAGAAGAAGATTTTTTAATGATTTTCCCTATATAAGCCTATGTAAAACCAAAGGCCCCTGGGGCGGGGGCTTTTTTGGCCCCAAGGCTATAATTTGAACAATCTTGGTAGAGGTCCAACAGGTAAAGCTTCACACCAAATATTAAAGATATAGGCCTTGTGGTTTCAGAGAAGAAGATTTTTAATGATTTTCCCTATATAAGCCTATGTAAAATCATAGGCCCCCGGGGTGGTGGCATTTTGGCCCCCAGGGCTATAATTTGAACAATCTTGGTAGAGGTCCACTAGATGAATCTTCATACCAAATATCAAAGACCTGGGCCTTGCGGTTTCAGAGAAGATTTTTTAATGATTTTCCCTATATAAGCCTATGTAAAACCAAGGGCCCCTGGGGCGGGGGCATTTTGGCCCCCAGGGCTATAATTTGAACAATCTTGGTAGAGGTCCACTAGATGAAGCTTCACACCAAATATCAAAGATCTGGGCCTTGCGGTTTCAGAGAAGAAGATTTTTAAAGATTTTCCCTGTATAAGCCTATGTAAAACCAAAGGCCCCCGGAGCGGGGGCATTTTTGGCCCAAAGGCTATAATTTGAACAATCTTAGTAGAGGTCCACCAGGTAAAGCTTCACACCAAATATTAAAGACCTGGGCATTGTGGTTTCAGAGAAGAAGATTTTTTAATGATTTTCCCTATATACGCCTATGTAAAACCATAGGCCCCTTGGGCGGGGGCATTTATGCTCCCAGGGCTATAATTTGAACAATCTTGGTAGAGGTCCACTAGATGAAGCTTCACACCAAATACTAAAGACCTGGGCCTTGTGGTTTCAGAGAAGATTTTTTAATGATTTTCCCTATATAAGCCTATGTAAAACAAAAGGCCCCCGGGGCGGGGGCATTTTGGCCCCCAGAGCTATAATTTGAACAATCTTGGTAGAGGTTCACTAGATGAAGCTTCATACCAAATATCGAAGATCTGGGCCTTGCGGTTTCAGAGAAGAAGATTTTTAAAGTTTTCGTTTAAAAAATCTATTTTTAGCTCCTGTGACCTAGATGTGCAATGGACCAGAACCATTTGAACAACTTTGAAAGGGGACCACCTAAGGATCATTCATGTGAAGTTTGGTCAAAATCCGATATGTGGTTTAGGAGGAGATGTCATTTAAAGAAAAAGTTTACGCACACACGCACGCACGCACGACGGACGACGGACAAAAAGTGATCCCAAAAGCTCACCTCGTCACTACGTGACAGGTGAGCTAAAAACAATTTAAAACTACAATCATTCTGTGTAATAATCTTTTTTGTTCTGTGTTTTTTGTCTTGTATGAACCTGAATGAATGTGACGAGGCCCAGGCATTTCTGTCTATCTCTATCTTCTGATTTCTCTTTAACCCTAGGAGGGGGCATAGAAAGGGCATGTTATGTACATACACTCCAGTTTTGCAGGATGAAAGCCTACACAGTTATCATGTAATTACGGTAGGGTTCTTTAACCTGCACAGGGATGGGTCTCCCTGCAAAGGGGGCCTCCAGTTAACGTCCCAATATGAAGGACGTTGCACTTTATGACATTCATCCCTGCAAATGATGCCAATGGAGCTTGTGTACAGACACCGACATTTTATCATCGCTGCCAGGGATTGAACTCGGGACCTCTAGCATCAGAGGCAAGTGCACTAACCACTGAGCTATCATGCTCCACATGATGAATGATATTCATAGTTACCACATGTTTTGTATTCATAGTAGAATTACCCTAGTTTAAATCTTTTGGATAAAAATTTTTCTGCAGTCACCGTCAGGAAGTGTCTATCAAGTATAATTATCTTACCTTACCATTTACCGGCCCTTGAATATTGATCCGGATCCCAAACATTTGAGAGTTAAGGCAGGTTAAGTTTTATCCCTGTTGTTTATTCCATAGTCTGCTGTCTGGCATAGACCTGCTCTTCAAATAACAATGCCATTAAAGAAAACCTTTCAGTGTCTGTAGTACATTCTCCAAATTTCAGTCAAAATTTTGATAATTTTCCCAATTCTAAAGGCCCCATCCCCATTCCCTGAAAGGGTGCAAGACCCTTGCATTGCCCTCTTTGGCAAGAGTCTGTGTACAGTGTGCCCTTTTGAAATGCAGTACCACGTTGCAAAAATGCCCTTTTTTGGAGTAGCACCCTGCCCTAATTTCAGTCTGCGGAAAACACTATCATGGACTTGTTCACACGATGATACTCTACCTTTAGGAAGCCCAAGCTGCTGCAGTTCATTGGACAATGACTCTCCGTCAACACTGTATTTGGCAGCACTAGACAGAATAAAATGAAGGGCAGCAATACTGGCTTTTACATCACCCTCCTCTGTAAGGACAAAACAAGAATGACTGTATTAATCTGGGCCAGGCCCTAATGTTACATGTGAGCCCTACTACGAGAAAAATCTTTATACAGTAGAACTTCGATGGCTCGAACAGCGATGGCTCATTTACGATGGATGCGTCGAACCCATTCTTGAGCCCCTAGCGAAATCCTCTACATAAGAAATAGTGGGGGATAATTAAGGAGATTTTAGTCATTTATCTTGCAAATGTATGCTGTGTGTACTCATTAGAATCGCCTCGATGAGGCGATTCTAATGAGTAACACAGCATACATTTTCATTATAAAACACCAAAAAGATATCCAAAAGTATATCGTATACCTCCTGGCAGGCTCCCTCAGTGGCTCGAACTACCCCTGTCTCTGAACAGATTATCAAGGTCCAAAAGGTGTTCGATCCATCAAAGTTCGACTGTATCAATTTTTGACAAGGTATGACAGACATCTGGCTGGGCCCAGTTGTTAAAAGCCCCATTAGCTTAACAGGCTTAAATTGTTAATTGTTCTAGCAACCACAATAACTTATTCAGTGTTATTTTTGCTGGAAAAATGTGAGTAGCTTTTGCATTTGCTAAAGCTACTCAAAGTTTTTCAGCAAAAATATTAGTGTATGTCATATTTAATGATCAAAGTTTTAACAATATGTACACTAGCGATGTCAATAATTTTGAAGAACTGGCCCCTGCCTGCACAGCTATAGAGACAAACAACAGTATTCAGAGTTTACAATTCCAGTTTTACAGGTTTTGCAATGTAAAGAAAACCAAAAAGAACCCTTAGAACAAACAAACAAGAAATCCTGTTTTCAAGCCAAAAAAATTTCTACAAACTTCCAAGTAGTAATAACTATTTATTTGTTTTTAGAAAGAGAAATAAAAAAAAAAAATCCTCCACCAAGATTTGAACT